>WOXC01002812.1:0-100917 GCA_011680675.1 Gymnobelideus leadbeateri
GAGCACCCCCTGGAGTCAGGAGGACCTGAGTTCAAATGACTCAGACACTTAACACTTACTAGCTGGGTGACTTTGGACAAGTCACTTAACCCCAATTGCCCTGCCTTCCCCCCTCCAAAATAAAAAAGAAGTTCACACCTCTCTCCCCCAGTCTCCATTTCTCTCTTTTCTTCCCTATGTATGCAATGTAAAAAGCACAGAAGTCTGAGATTATACTCTCTCTCTCTCTCTCTCTCTCTCTCTCTCTCTCTCTCTCTCTCACACACACACACACACACACACACACACATATGCATGTCCATATATATGTGTAAGTACATGTGTTCACATGTATATGCGTGTGTGTTTATATAAATATTAAAAACTGTGTTGAAATCCAGTTTCTTATACAGTCTTCTTGTTCTTTTTATAATGGAATATTTGTCTTTCTTAATGATTGTTAAATTCATAAAATCTTTCTAAAGTCCAGGTCTTTCCATTTAGTCCACTCCTCTATTCAGTAATCTCCAGGGGCTCCCTATTACAATATAAAATCTTCTGTTTAGCATTCAAAGTCCTTCATAACATGCCCCCACTTTTCATTCTCCTTATAACTTACAACTCCGCCTAACACACACACACACACACACACACACACACACACACACACACACACTGATATCTAGTGATGCTGGCTTTCTCATTGGTCCTCATTAGAGACACCTAACAACTCTTGATTCTGATCATTTTGACCAGCTATCTCCCAGGGCCTGAAATGCTCTCCTTCTTTATCTACATTTCTTGACCTCCCTGGCTTCCTTCAAGTATCAGCTGAAATCTCACCTATACAGGAATACTTTCCCATATTCCTTAATTCTAGCACCTTCACACTATTGATTATCTCCAATTTGTCCTTAAGGCACATAGATTATTTGCACATGGTTGTTTGTATATCATATTCTCTATTAGACTGTGAACTCCTCCAGGGCAAGGACTATTCCCAGTGCTTATCACAGTGCTTGGCACATAGTAGGTGCTTAAAAAATGTTTGTTGACTGACAAAAAATAAAGATGTGGTTTTGTTTCAGGGAGAAGTCTGTGATCATCTAAAAGACTACCTAATCTCCCAGGCACAATCTAGCCTGTTCTCCTCCCCTACCTCAGTTCTCAATTCAGTTCACTGTCCATTCTATGGTGTCTATCCAAGACACTGTTTATGTCCTGAAGGACCAGTTTTTGGAGGTCAACAAGACTATGCAACTACTATGTACCTCAGTAGAGACAATTGGCACTCTTCATCCCCTTAATTTTTCCTCCTTGGATAATTAGGTTGAAATATTTTCAGTGCATATTGATCTCATTCGGGAAGCACTGCTATGTTCTGAGGCTTGATATAATCAGAACGAAGCTATCTACCAGTGGGAGCATTTGGAGAATCTCACCATCTACAGGGAATCTCTCTTAGACTCCACTTCGTCTATTCCATGACAATGAAAACTGCCTTTGGCAAGCATACACCTGACTTAATTTAACTTTAATTAAAGTTTACACTGCAATAGGAGGGTTGTGTAACAAAGTTATCTTTGTTTTTTATACCTTTCAAGAAATTTTGCATGATTTTAATCTATGCATGGGAGACATCATGCTAGAAGAACTTGGAAAGCAATACCAATCCTTTTAATGCCTTATTTTTTTAAAAAAAACCCTAAAGAACCTTTGTATGTTCCTATAAAAACAGTTAAGGAAAGCCAACATCACAAAGATCACATCTGATAGTATGCACAACATTGTGAACCCAAAGCCTCTCCAGAAAAAGAAAGTGTGTTGCACCATCTATCCTCAGACAAGAAGACTGGTCATTTCATTTATCTGATTCCAGCTGCTTATAAGAGTTGCTTTCTTTTAATTATTGGAGTCATTATATATATTGTTCTTATCCTTCTGGCTTTGCTTTGCATCAGTTCATAGCAGTCTTTTCCTTTGTCTCTCAATATCTTATATCTGTTGTTTCTTTGGAGAAAACATATTCCATTGCATTCACATATCACAATTTGTTTGGCCAAATCTTATTTGTTCCTACCCATTTTGTTTATTTTTTGCCACTAATAAAATAAAAACAAAAACAAAATTGCTATGAAGATTGTCTTTGACCTCCTAGGGCTATATGCCTAGTACAGAGATCTTTGAGTCAAAGGATTATTTCATTATTCTCATAAAATTCTAAATTACTTTACAGAAGAGCTGGGAAAATATACAGTTCCACAAAGAGTGCATTAGAGTATGTAACTATTTCCATCTTTTATCATCTTTACAAATTTGAAACCTCATGATAGTTTTAACTCTGTTTGAATTATGAATTCATATTTCTTTTATTACTATTATTGTTCCAGAGAAAAGTTCACATGGTTTTAATAATTTACTTTTCTTCTTTTGAAACTTTTTATATTCTTTTCCATTTATTTACAAGGGAATGAGTTTTTATGTTTATCATATCCTGGGGTCAATTCTTTACATATTTTGGATGTCAAACTTTTTTTCAGAGACCCATGGTACAAAGATTGCTGTACCCATTCAAGAGTTATTCTTCTTAGTTTCATTTCTTTTATTCTTACAAAAAAGTTTAATTTTGTGGAATCAAAATGGTATATGTTATCTTTTATCAATCAATTAATAAACAATTATCAAGCAACAATTATGTTACAGGTACCATGATAAGCACTGGGGACATAAAAAGGGGCAAAAGATAGTCCCAGACTTCAAGGAGTTAGAGTATTATGTAATAATTACCTCTATCCCTTGTTTTGTCCCTTATTTAGTTGAGAATCTCCCTTAGCTTACTATTCTTTATTTTTTTTAATGATAGGACCTTTTACATTGAGATAGTGTACCTATTGGGAGCTTATTGGCATAGTAGCCTAAGTCTAATTCCTATCAAGTTGCTTCCTAGTTTTCCCAACCATTCTTATTGAATAGGAAGTCATGCTTTCAGAATCGTTTATGTGGGTGTTATAGCTTAGAGACAGCTAGATGGTTCAGTTGGTAGAGTCAGGACAAGCCAGGTTCAAATGCAGCCTCAGATATTTACTAGAAATGTGACTTTGGGCAAGTTATCTTAACTCTATCTACCTCAATTTCTTCATTGTAAAATTGGAATAATGATGGTGCCTACCTCCCAGGTTGGTATGAAATAATATATGTAAAATACTTTGTAAACCTTAAAGAACTATATAAATGCTATCATCATCATCATCATCATCATCATCATCATCATCATCAAACATTGAGCTATTGTGCTCAATTGGGCCTGCACCTTGCTTCCCTCACTGATCTATTTTTCTGTTTTTTAAATTATCAAATAGTCTTATTATTATTGTTCATAGTATTATTTGAGGTCTGATAATACTCAGCTTCCTCCAGTCCTACTTTCTTTTTCTCATTATTTCCCCTGAGCCTAGAGACCTTTTATTTCTGCAAATGAATTTTGATATGATTATGTCTAGATCTATAAACAATAACATGTTTGATTAGACTAGAATAACAATAATTTTGTATATTAATTTACATAATATTTTCATTTATATTTTAATGATGTGGTCATGCCATAAACAATACTATCTTCCCAATTATGTGCTTTCTTTTTATTTCTATAAAATATTTTGTAGTTGCATTTACATAAATTCTGAGTCTGTCTCGGTAGATTGACTCACAAATATTTTATGAACCCTGTAGTTATTTTTAATGGGATTTCTCTTTCTTTTTTATTTCCTCCTGGTTTTTATTGGTGATGTATAGAAACAATGATGGATGTTGTACATTTATTTTGGATGCTGCTGCTTTACTGAAGGGAAGCAATATAGTGTAGTAGATGGAGCCTCCAAGTGGGGAAAGTCTAGGTTCAAGCTCAGCCTGCATGAACCTGGGCAAGTTACTTCTCAGGGTCCTGGGCAATTCTCTAAGACTGTAAGTGACAGAAAAGCTGCTTATCTGAATTGTGAGGGAGTTTCTTTACTGGGAGTTCCCTGATCTATTGAAAACAGGCCCAAACACTGACCCCTTCCTTCCCCCAAATTTTACTAAAGTTATTAAACATTTTATTCAGTTTTTCTTTTCTGATTCTTTGAGACTCCTTAAGCAAATCATAATGTCATCTGGAAGCTGAGATAATTTTGTTTCCTTTTTTCATTTTTTATTCCTTTAATTTATGCGACTTCTATTATAGCTAGCATTTCTATTATGTGAAATAACAGGAGAGGTTGCATCTTTAATTTATTCCTTTACTATTGAGAAAACTTTAAGTATTTCTGTAATAAAGCTCGTTCAATCAATCAGTCAACATTTTATTAAGTGCCTACTATGTGCCAGACTATTACTAAGTGCTAGGGATACAAAAAGAGGCAAAAGATAGTCCTGTCCTCAAGGATCTTAGAATCTAATGGGGAAGCCAGAATACAAATAAATATATACAAAACAAGCCACATACAGGATAAATGGAAAATAATTAAGAGGGATTCAGAAAGACTGATAATATAAAAGATGGGCTTTTCCATATTTGTAACTGTTAAGATTTTTTTAATACAAATGCCTACAATATTTTGTAAAGAGCCATTTCTTAACTTTTGATATAATCATATGTTTTTGTTGTACATATGATTAATTATGCTTCTTATTTTCTAAGTGTCTAACTTTTTTATAAACTCTGGAAAAAGTCCAACCTAGTTCAAATTAAATATTTTTGTTAAAATTGACATAATTTCTACACTAAAATTTTATTTTAAAACATGTTAAAAATCAATTAGTGATCCTGGTCTACAGTTCTTTTTATCTGTTTTATTCCTGCCTGCTTTGGACTACCAAAACATGAGACCAAATTTGTGTAATAAATGTAACTTGCTTTCTTTCTCTATTAGTAAGAATAATTTTGAAGACTATATATATGTGGGTGATGCTCTAAAAAAATGAAAGAATTCACTTTTAATCATCTCAATCAGTTAATTTCCCAATCTGGTTATTCATAGATGGTTAATTTATCCAAGTTTTGGCTAATGTCCCAGTCTTTTGTCACTGCTTTTTAGGGACTTGGGCACAAATGGTAAAGAAACCTTTTATTACAGGTTCACTTTTCCTCACACAATCAAAGGTGCTTAACTTTGTAAACCTAGCAGGAGAAAAGGAACAATGGCAGAGGGAGCAAAGATATATGAGGCTGTGACCTGAAAGGCAAAGATATACTCAGATCTCATGAAGGAGCAGGATTCACAGGATACAGGTCTTAGGTTTGATTATGTTTAAGCCTAACAGAAAGAAAGGGAATAAATGATCCAGTCAAGAGACATCTTGCTGCCTTGGCATTCAGGTTATACCAGGCTGTCAGACTAAGAAAAAAGAAAAATAACCACAACAACAGAAACAAAAATAGTTCTCATCTTCTCTCTAGCACTGCCTGGTTTAGAATACATCCATCTCTCTCTCTCTCTCTCTCTCTCTCTCTCTCTCTCTCTCCTTCTCTCCCAATCTAAGCAATTTCCTTATGTATTACTGTCTCTCCAAATTTTCCTGCATTATGGAGGCTGAATTTTGGTTTTAGTTTAGTTTAATGTATGAGTATTAGTTCACTAAATATTATCAATTATTTCTCCTCTTCTCCCAATTGTTTAAAAAGGAGAGAAAGGTCAGACAACAAAACAGTTGAACATTTTGGTATAAGCCCAATGCCCAATCAGAGAAACAAGTCGTGAAATTCATAAAGAAAAAGAAGAAAATTGAACAAAAATTTAGAAAAGGTCTAAGCACAAGGAATAAAAATATTATATGGTGATGAAAAGTGACTTGAGAATTGCCAAAGTAAAACAGAGAATAACAAACACCACAAACCCTTAGAAATAACAGGACAAGGGGGTGCAGGTAGGTGCACAGTTAGAGCACCAGCCCTGGAGTCAGGAAGACCTAAGTTCAAATCCAGCCTCAGACGCTTGATCACCCTTACTAGCTGTGTGACTTTGGGCAAGTCACTTAACCCCACTTGCCCTGCCTTCCTCCCTCCCCCCCACCAAAAAAAAGAAAGAAAAAAGAAATAATAGGACAAAACCAAGACACTCAAAATATTTGAAAGACAAACTTTAAAAATTAAAAGAAAAAATTAAAGATGAAATAAACTAAAAATCCAAGTTACAGTTTAAAGCATAATCATAGGCAAATGTCACATGTAAAAGTAAAAATTAAAGAACAGAATAAAATTTAATTAAAATAATAGTATTGGAGGAACACGAGATCTATGTGAGCTGGTAGAGAGCTAGTTGAAGGATAAAAAAGCAAAATAATTTTTCCCAGAAAAAATACAATACTGAACTAACAATCCTCAATATCATACTTGAGGAAATAATCAAGAAATTATCTAGAGGCATTTAAAAAATCAGGCAAAGCCGTGTGACCTTGGGCAAGTTACTTAACCCCAATTGCCCTCCAAAAAGAAAAAAAAAATCAGGCAAAATATAAATAAAAAAGAACCCAAAGATGCCAGGCCAACCTTGAGATTTGATTGCCAAGAAATTTGTTTGTCACTAAAATTTAGAACTTCAAAGTCAAACAGCAAATATTATATATCTAGTTCCTCCCCTGGGGCCATCATCCCAAATGGGCACTCCAGAAAGGAATCCTTTTGTTCTATTCTCAGGGATTTTAAGGAGTATATAACACTGAAGGGTTGCCTTCCATTGATGTACTCTCCATTAATCAATAAATTGACATTAACTTTCAAAAAAGTATTTTACTGAGAATGTAAAGCAAGAACACATTTCTCCAAATCTGAAGTACATTTCCCCCTTACTACACACATAAATTCTCTGGGAAGAGTCAACTCACACTTAAAATAAAAAGCAATGAGAGATGCTTATAGAGAATATGTGAGACAGGGGGTACCACTCAACTACTGGCACTAATATTACTTCTTTTTCTTTTTGTCCTTCATGGAATCCTCAGTAAATTCCACTAAGGTGAGGAAAAACGACCAAGCTGATCTCTGAAAGGTCAACTCTGCTGAATCTATAATTGACGCCTCTTTAGGGGTAATGCCCCCTGAAGCTGTCTACTCAGGTGGCTATTGCTCCCCACCAATTTGTCCCCAGTGTCTCTCTTTTCTCCCATACTATGCTGTCTTCATCTATTGACACTCCAGTGGAGCTCTCAGATACCAATCATCTCCAAGTTCTATTGTTATCTATAAGTCCTTCAAGGTCTGCCTCAAGGTTGTTGCTTGATCACCTAGTGAGAGAAGAAAATACCAAAGAAACGCAGTGACATCCCAAGTAGAGGCTTACCTCGTGCAGTGCCAACATGATATTCACAGCACCTACAGCAGCCATGAATATGTCAGCATAATTCTGAATCACAAAAGATAACAGACAGTCCACATGGAAGACAGAACCAAAATATTTGCTCAAACACCAGAAAGTTTAATCCCAACACCAGAAAGCCAAATCTATCATAGCAACAAAGAAATCTATACAGAATAGCATTGCAGGGGGCACCACTATTCCCAAGCCTTCCCCCTGCTAGGGCTTTCCCACAAATGAACACTCACCTCTCACTGCTTGCTTCCTCTCTCTCCCTCAATGCTAACTATTCTTACCAATTTCCTCTGGGCTCTGCTCCACCCTTCCTGATCCACTCTTTTGGCAAGCTCCTCCCACTACAGACTCATGTGACTAAGCAGGTCACATGGGTCTATTAGTAGATGGGAAAGATTTTCCCATTAAGTTAAAATACATTAACAATAAACCTAGGTAGTGCATGTACTTGAGGATGCCACTCTTCCACCTGGCTCACGGGAGGTAACTCAATGCAGCCCTCCTGCTCCCAAGCCAAGACCAAGATTGAGAGTGGAGGGGAGGGGGGCAGGGGTGACATAAACAGAGGGACAGAGAGACAGAGTCAAGGACAGAGAGAGACAAAGATAGTGGTAGACAGGTCACCTTTTTGCATACTCATTGGAGAACTCTTCATCATAACACAAAACAACACAACAAAAGCACTGAATATTCAAGGCCAGAAGTAGGTTCAGCCCAAGCTTCCACTTAGCCAATTGGACTGGACCCAATCTGTGTGCTCTAAGGTCTCCCCTACCCCCCTTACCCATTGGTCAGCCTCCCCATTTATACAACCAGAAGAAATATCTTAAGCTATCAAGGAAAATTAATACAAATAATTCAGGATCACTCTTCATGTATGAAAAATCAAAGAGGTGATTAAAATGTGATATTTTGAAAAGCAAAGAAGATTAGAATACATCCCAAGTAACATATCCTATAAAGCTGAGCTTGACTATCAGTGGAAAAAGAGATTTCAGCTTTTCAACTAATGGCAAGTATTTGAGTCATTCCATAGTTGAGTAGGATATTTGGTAAACAAATCTGTTAAGTAAGAGAAACCGACTCACAAAAAGATAATTAAATATACTTGAAAAATGTCAATAAATGATAGCAATTCTATCATATTTATTGGGTAAAACAAGCTATTCTTAAACACAAACAAAAATCTTACATTAGCCAAAGATCAAAGAAAGAACAAAAAAGGAAATTGTAATAGAAAAATTGTGTAAGGGGTCTAAGATTTAATGGTGTTTAAAAAAACAACAGTAAAAAAGAAAGAGGAAAAATTGAATTAATATCCCAGTGACTAAAACCCATGCTCTCCAATAAATGAATCAATGTTTTTTGGCATGTGATGTGATAGTTAACACAAAGAGAAGCCACTAAGGCAGTGAAAACAGGAGGTTAGAGACAAAGCGTAACTGCATATTCATACCCACCCAGCCTAACTTTTATACAGAAGGAAGAATTTCTTTGCACTTTCATCTGGCCTTGTGGTTGTAGGGGAGTAGGGTATGAGGAGTGTGGGTTTGGAGACTTACTAAAAGGAGTTAAGTCTTGTCCAAAGAAGTGAAATAACAAGAGACATTAAAATGTGTTCTTATAATGAGGGGAGAGATGCAGATGCCCCATAATAGGTGTTGCTCAGAGGGACAGAGCATCTCAGGAGATCTTCTTCAGACAAGAATTATGATGTCCAAGACCAATCATATCCCAGGAAGGAAGGAAAAGGTCTACGAACCCTCAAGGTTGTACAAAATGAAGGCAAGTAGATAGGGGGACATAGATCAAGAGTTAGAAAATACTGGCTTTAGGATGGACAAGTCATGAATTATAAAGGCTTGGAGGAAAGAACTTGTGATCACAGATACAGAACAACTTTCATCACCCTACATTACCTCCCTCATCAATCGGTTTGTTGGAAGGAGGGTTCAAGATGTCTCAGAAGGCACATCAGAAAACAAAAAGGAGAAAATAAAACAAAAACAAAGCAGATGGAAGAAGTAGAAATGGAAAGGGAAGCTTCTCAATCAGACTAATACATGAATGGGAAAGAGTAGAACAAAGTTTTGTTTGTTTTTCCTTCCAAAAGTCTTACTTTGAATGCAAGATATAGGGAGAATAAAGAACGGGCAAGTGGAGGGGCGGAGCCAAGATGGTGGAGTAGAAACAGCTCATCCAAGCCACTCTGCCCCCAGATTCCCCCCAAACTATGTAAAAGAGGACCCTGAACAACTTCTGGAGCCCCAGCACCCACAGAAGAACACAGAGAAGCTAACCTCCCGCTGAGGACAGCCCAGCAGCCCTGCAGGAAGGACCAGCACAGCGGTCTGGGAGCCGGCAGTGCGCAGCCCAGTTAATAAAGCATTTGTTTAAAAATAAAAAGAATAGGCAAATGTAAAGACCTTGAATGGAGATGATACTTCTGAACATTCCACTAGGAGAAAGAAATAAGTGGGGTGTGAGGGTGTGTGAAATAAATTAATATAGCTTGTCTGAGAGCACAGTAAATTAACATTACTTAAGGGAGGAAAGGTAGGATTTTCAACTTAATTATTATCAAGTATGGTAGATAGAAAGTAAAGAGGTAGAAGAACAAGATAAAATGAGAATGATAAGCAAAGAAACTTTCCAAATGGCCGTAATGTGAAAGAAGTAGAGAGATGTGGGAGGAGACTAGGTTTATGTTAGTGCCTGCAGAAATCATCACAGGGGGGGTGGCTAGGTGGTGCAGTGAGTAAAGCACCAGCCCTGGAGTCTGGAGAACCCGAGTTCAGATCCAGCCTCAGACACTTAACACACACACACACACACACACACACACACACACACACACACACACACTCACAAAAACCTAGCCATGTAACCTTGGGCAAGTTACTTAACCCCAATTGCCCTACAAAAGGCAAAAAAAAGAAATCATCACAGGGCCCATGAACTGATTAAATGAAGAGAAAAATGCAAATATTAAAGAGATAAATAGTGTAAAGCACAAACTTAATAATTATCTTAAATATGAAAAGTTTAAATTAAATTAAAGATGGCTAACATAGCAATGTGAAAGGACATAAAGGGGATCAGCTCCCCCTAAATATGTACCTAGAAAATAACTGGAGCCGCAGCACATAGAGGCCCAGATGCCAGCATTCGCAGAGGCCTGATCAACATGGCAGCAAGTTGATCCACCAACCACAAGGGCCACTGCCAGGCCTATCACCACAGGGCCGGGGACTGGGTGGAGAAGGGTAAGAGTCAAATGCAGGGCCCCTGGCAGGGGCAGCAGCTACTCCTGGGACTACTAATCCACAGCCCAGAAATTTCAAAAGCCCCTATCTGTACTTCCAGGGACCAGAATGGAAAGAATGAAGTGGGAAAGGGTAAATTATGGTACATAAAGAGGCGTAAAAACAATATAATAGAGGGAAAGAAGGGAGGAAGATGAGCATTATATGGGCTTTTCCCTCACTGGTTCTGGTGCAAGGAGGGAATAAAACAACCAGTTAAACATAGGACTCTATCGAGAAGAGACACAAAACATATCATAACAGGAGCTGATAAGAAGGGAATATTGAGGGAGGCGGTAGTCAAAAGGGAAACTCTTAAGGAGGGGAAGGGAGAAGGGCAGAGTGAACCCTGGCTGCTCCAATCCCTCCCTCTGACCCTGAAAACATAGTAATTATTGCCCCAGGGCAAAACTTTAAACAGTAAAGGCTTGGGAACCCTAGAGGAAGTACATGGCTGGCACCCTGCCTCAAAATGGGTAAAAAGCAGACTGAAAAGACAAAGACTCTGGAGTCCTACTATTGTGAGAGGGAGGAACCAAATTCAGAGGGAGACAGTGTTGACTTCACACCCACAGCTGAAGGTTCAACAGGGAAGTGGTCTCAGGCACAGAAAGTATCCCTAGATGAGCTCAAAAGGAACTTTGAAAACCAAATGAGAGAGATAGAAGATAAAATGAATAATTCTTTTAAAATCAAAATTGCAAAATTACAAAAAAACATTACAATGAAGAAAACAGATCCTTAAAAAGAAAAATGTGACATGGGCAGGGGAAAAATGGGGAAAAAATGTAACTCAAAATCTGATGGAAATGAATGATGTAAACCAGAAGTTAATAAAGAATTTGAAAAAAAAAAAGTGTGATATGGAAAAGGAGCTCCAAAAACTAACCAAGGAAAATAATTTGCTAAAAACTAGCATCAACCAAATTGAAGCAAATAACTCTATGAGGAACCAAGAATTAGTCAAACAAAACATTAAGAATGAAAAATTAGAAAAAGAGGTAAAATATCTCAATGGAAAAATAGCTGACTTGGAAAATAGATCCAAGAGAGATAATCTGAGAATCATAGGCCTACCGGAAAACCACGATGAAAAATGAGCCTGGACAACATCTTCCAAGAGCTCATCATGCCCTGAGATATGAGAACCAGAGGGTAAAATAGAAACCAAGAGAATCCACTGGTCACCTCCTGAAAGAGATCCCAAATTGAAAAGTCCATGAAATGTTGTGGCCAAACTCCAGAACTACTAGGTAAAGAAGAAAATACTACACGTAGGCAGAAAGAAACAATTCAAATATTGCAGAACAACAGTGAGGATTGATCCTGTGCAATTCTCTACGCTGAACAATCAGAGGAAGTGGAATACAATTTTTCTTTTCTTTTTTTCTTTTTTTTTTTTTGGAGGGCAATTGGGGTTAAGTAACTTGCCCAAGGTCACACAGCTAGGTTTTTTGTTTGTGTGTGCATTAAGTGTCTGAGGCCGGATCCGAGCTCAGGTCCTTCTGACTCCAGGGCCGATGCTCTACTCACTGCGCCACCTAGCGGCCCTGGAATACAATTTTTCACAAGGCAAAAGAGCTCAGATTACAACCAAGGACCACCTACCCAGTGAAACTGAACATATTCTTCCAGGCAAGGAGATCTTCCTGATGAAAAAGCCAGAGCTCAATGGAAAATCCAACCTCCAATTATGAGACACAAGAGAGACATAGAAAGGTAAACAAGGAAAACGCACACACACACACACACACACACACACACACACACACACACCCTTTTATTTGATAAGAGCAAACTGTTTATAGACAAGTCAAGGGTATGGGTATAAATTACACAAAATAACAATTTAAAAAAACCTTATTAAGTGCTACAAAGGTACTGCAATGGAAGAAGAGGAAAGAATGAAGTGGGAAAGGGTAAATTATGGTGCATAAAGAGGAGTAAAAACACTATAATAGAGGGAAAGAAGGGAGGAAGATGAGCATTATATGGGCTTTTCCCTCATTGGTTCTGGTGCAAGGAGGGAATAACACAACCAATTAAACATAGGACTCTATCGAGAAGAGACACAAAACATATCATAACAGGAGCTGATAAGAAGGGAATATTGAGGGAGGCGGTAGTCAAAAGGAAAACTCTTAAGGAGGGAAGGGAGAAGGGGAGAAAAATAAAAACATAAACAGGGGAAGGAATAGGATTGAGGGAAAGAGACAGATAGTAATCATAACTGTGAAAGTGAATGGGATGAACTCTCCCATAAAACAGTGGATAGCAGAATAGATTAAAAACCACAATCCTACAATATGCTGTTTACAAGAAACATATCTGAAACAGAGGGGTACACACAGGGTAAAGGTAAAAGGCTGGAGTAAAATATCCTTTGACCCAGGAATACCACTTCTTGGGTTGTATCCCAAAGAGATCACAGAAGTGGGAGGAAGACCCATATGTACAAAAATATTTATAGCAGCTCCTTTTGTGGTGGCAAAGAATTGGAAAGTAAGGGGATGCCCATCAATTAGGTAATGGCTGAACAAGTTGTGGTATATGCATGTAATGGAATACTGTTGCTCAATAAGAAACAGATGGACTTCATATTTACCTGGAGAGGCTTATATGAACTGACGCTGAGTGAGAACAGAACCAGGAAAAATTTGTACACAATTACAGATACAACGTATGTGTGATGACCAACTTTGATAGACTGAACTCTTCTCAGAAATGCAGGGCTATAAGTAACCTCCAAAAGATTCATGATGGAGAGAGATGTCTACATTCAGAGAAAGAACTAGAAAGAACAGAGTTTATATGCAGATTGAAGCAAATTACCTTCTCCTGTTTTCTTGTTTGGTTTTGTTTCTTTTTCCCATTGTTCATTCCATCCAATACAATCCTTCTTTATAATCTGACCAATGTCTAATATAAAACTATCTGCAGATCCTATACCTGATTGTATGCCACCATGGCGGGGGGGTGGGGGAGGGGGGCGGGGAAGGGGAAGGAAGGGAAGAAAATTTGAAACTCAAAGAACTTTGGAATTGAATCTTGTAAACTAAAAGTAAATGAACAAATGAATAAATAAAGTTCTCTAAGTATACCATTATATTATTTGCTAAAACAGATAGTTTTGTTTTCTCCTTATATAGCTTAATTCCTCCATTTTCTTTTTTTCCCCTCTTATTGCTATAACTAACATTTCTAGTACAATATTGAATAAGAGAGGTTATAATGGGCATCCTTGCTTCATTTTGATCTTATTGTAAAGGCTTCTAAATTTTCCCATTATATATAGTACTTACTGATTGTTTTAGATAAATATTATTTATCATTTTAAGGAAAGCTCTTTTTATTCCTATGCACTCTAGTGTTTCTAACAGGAATGGGTATTGTATTTTGTCAAAGGCTTTTTCTGCATCTCTTAAGATAATCATATGATTTCTGCTGTTTCTGTTACTGATATGGTCAATTATGCTAATAGTTTTCCTAATATTGAACCAGTCCTGCATTTTTTATAAAGTCCCACCTGGATATAGTGTACATTGCTATAATCTCCTTGCTCATATTTTATTTAAAATTTCTGCATCAATATTCATTAGGGAAATTGATCTATAATTTTGTCTTTTTTTTTTTTTTGGTTCTTCTTGGTTTAGGTAGCAGTACAACATCTGTGTCATAAAAGGAATTTGGTAGAACTCTTTCTTTGCCTATTTTCCCAAATAGTTTATATATTATTGGGATTGATTGTTCTTTATATGTTTGGTAGAATGTACTCATGAATCCATCTAGCCCTGGGGATTTATTCTCTAAAAGTTTATTAATTGCTTATTCAATTTCCTTTTCCTAAGACTGATTTAATTATTCTATTTCTTCCTCTGTTAATCTGGGTAATTCATATTCTTTGTGGATATCTATCCGTTTCATTTAGAGTGTTAAATTTATTGGCATATAATTGGGCAAAATAACTCCTAACCATGGTTTTAATTCCTCCCTTTCATTTTTGATACTGGCTACGTGGTTTTCTTTAAAAATATTAACCATTGGTTTATCTATTTTATTGTTGTTTTGTTCCCCCATGAAACTAGCTTCTAGTTTTATTTATTAGCTTAATGATTTTCTTATATTCAGTTTTATTAACTTCTCCTTGGATTTTTAGCACTTCCAATTTGGTGTTGAATTAGGGACTTTTAATTTGTTCTTTTTCTAGTCTTTTGTTGTTGTTTTTGCATGCCCAATTCATTGATCTGCTCTTTCTTTTTTTTACTGATGTAAGTAATTAGAGATATAAGTTTTCCCAAGTACTTTGTTAGCTGCATCCCATAAATTTTAGTATGTTGTGTTATTGTTACTATTTTCTTTAATGAAATTATTGATTGTTTCTATGATTTGTTCTTTAGCTTATATTTTAGGATTAGATAATTTAGTTTCCAATTAATTTTTAGTCTATTTTCCATTGCCTATTATTAAATGGTCAATTTGTTTTAAAAAAATATTAAATATAATTTTTATTACATTACGATCTAAAAGAAGGCATTTACTATTTCTGGTTCTCCGAATTTGGTTGTGAAGTTCCTATGTCCTAATACATGGTCAATTTTTGTGTAGGTGTCATGTACTGCTAAGAAAATGTATGTTCATTCTTATTCCTATTTAGTTTTCTCCAAAGATCTATGATCTTTCTATCATCTATCTAACTTTTCCAAAATTTGATTTATAGCCTTAACTTTTTTTCTTATTTACTTTTTTGGTTAGACTTATCTAGTTCTGAGAGGAAAATGTTGTTGTCCCCAACTAGTATAGTTTTATTCTGCTATCTTCTTCCATTTTATGGGTGACTTCTTCCCATTCACATTTATAGTTACGATACCTGTGTATTTTCCTTCATGGTATTTTTTCCCTGTTTATCCCTCTCCCCTCCCCCTCCCCCTCCCCCTCCCCCTCCCCCCCCCCCTCTCTCTCTCCTCCCTTTCTCACAAGTGTTTTACTTCTCATTACCATCTCCCCCAATCCACCCTCCCTTGTATCAGTCCCCCTTTCTGTTATCCCCATCACTTTTTATTTCTATAAGGTAAGAGATTTCTGTATTCAACTCTGTGTGTATGTCATTGCTTCTTTGAGTCAATTCTGATGAGAGTAAGGTTTAATCTTTGTCTGCTATCCCTGCCCCCTCATTTTCTCCTTGTTACAATATATCTTTCATGCCTCTTTTATATGAGGTAATTCACCCCAGTTTATCTCCCCCTTCTGTTCCAGAATAATCTTCTTTCTCAGCCCTTTCTTTTGGTGGGTATCATCCCATCAAAATAATTTTATATCCACACTCCCTGTCTCCATATACTCTAATTGCCTTTAGAGTAATAAAATTCTTAAGTTATAAATATTATCTCTCCATATAGAAATATAAACAGTTTAACCTTATAGAATCTGTTGTTTTCTCTTTCTTGTTTCTTTTTACCTTTTTATATTTCCCTTGAGTCTTGTATTTGGAGAGCAAATTTTTTATTCAGGTCTGGTATTTTATTTAGGGATGCTTGAAAGTTCTTTATTTTGTTAAATGTCCATTATTTTCTCTAAAAGATTATATTCAGTTTTGCTGGGTAGGTGATTCTTGGTTGTAATCCTAACTCCTTTGCCTTATGGAATATCATATTTTAAGCCCTCCAGTTCTTTAATGTAGAAAATGGCAAATCCTATATAAGCAAGAAGCAAGAGAGGCATGAGAAGGTAAACAGGGAAAAGAAATCATAAGGAACTTATCAAAGTTGAACTATTTATATTCCTACATGGTAAAAGGATAATTATAGCTGATGAAACTTTTCTCAGTATGAAAATAGTTGAAGGGAATAGAAATATATATTCTATATCAGAGGGTATATGGGAGTATGAATACATATGTGAATGTGTGTACATATGTTTACAGGTATACATAGATAGAGGGCACAGGACCAATCTAATAGGAAGGGATGATACTTAAAAGGTGAAATTAAGAGGTGAGAGAGGAATATAATGAGAGGATATAGGGAGAGACAGAATGGGGTAAACTATCTCATATAGAAGAGACAAAGGAAGATGGTTACAATGGTGGAGAAGAACAGGAAGGCAAAAGGGAATGGGTCAACCTTATTCTCATTGAATTTGGCTCAGGGAGAGAATTACATACACACTAAATAGGGTATCTCACCCTACAGGAGAGTAGGGGGTAAGGGGATGAGAGTGGGGGTGATGGAAGGGAGGGCAGGCTGGGGGTTAGGGAAGTTGGAAGCACCCACTTTTGAAAAAGGACAGGATCAAAGTAGAGAATATAATAAGTGGGAGGTGGGATAGGAGGGAGGGAAATAGTCAGTCTTTTACAATATATCCACTATGGAAATGTTTTGCATAGCTACACATGTACAACCTATATTGAATTGCTTATCTTCCCAGTAAGGGTGGGTGACAAGGGAGGAATACAATGAATCTCTAATTCAAAGTTTTAAAATCAAATGTTATAAACATATATACACTATTATCAATATTATTTTACATGTTACTGGGAAATAAGATATACAGGCACTGGGGCTTAGAGATCCACTGTGCCCTACTGGAAAGTTGGAAGGGGTATGGGAGAAGATATGGGAGAGAGCAGATTGGAGGAGGGGATATCCAGTGGGATGGCTATTTTGGGGTGGTGGGTAGGAGAAAAACGGGCAGAAAAATTGTAACAAAATCTTGTGGAAATGAATGATGTAAACTAGAAGTTAATAAAGCATTTGATAAAAATTTTAAAAAATTAAATTAAAAAATTAAAAATAAATTTTAAAAAACTTAAATAAAAAAGAAGGTAGGCTGCTCCCAGCTCCTAGTCCAGCTCATGGTCCTGCTCCTGGTCCAGCTCCTGGTTCAGTTCCTGGTTCAGCTCCCAGTCTAGCTGCACACATCAAGTTTAGCAGAGATACAACAATGTTTACACACATTGCTGGCACTATCATCAATTCACTTTCTGCCTGTGAAATCAACACATACCAGCAGACAGGGCCTCTGCCTGAGAAATCAACACAAATCATCAGTAAAGACCCAGAACCTCTGAAAACATCAGTAAAATCCTCCTTCAGGACTTCTTTAAACGGACAACAAGAAAGTCCTCTTTCAGGGCTTCTGAACCATCAGTAAGGCCCCAGGGCTTCTGTAACAGCAGCAACATCTTCTATGAGCAGACAGGTCTTACAAAGCAACAACACAAAGGGCTGGTACCACAACCATTCTTCTTCTCAGTTCTGCTCAATTCCAGCTGTGCTCAAGATTTTATATCATCAGCTCCTTCCTTTTCCGTCCACCTCTTATGTCCTGTCTTTGGCAAGTTCCTCCCACTGTGGGCTTCACAGGTTCTGTTTCTAACAAAGACTTGATATAATCACAGGTGAGGCTCAAAGGCACTTGAAGAGCTGAAACAAGGAGCTAAGTACTTAAACAAGGAATTAAGTACAATTTTGCTTGCCATTACACCAACAGATTGGCTAATATGACAAAAAAGGAAAATCACAAATGTTGTAGGGTATTTGGGAGAACCGGGACACTAATGTACTGCTGGGGGAGTTGTGAATCGATCCAACTATTCTGGAGAGTAATTTGGAACTGTGCCCAAGGGACTATAAAATTGCATACTCATTGGCCCAGAAATACCACTATTATGTCTATATCCCAAAGAAAAATTTATTTAAAAAAAGGAAATGTACCTGTATGTACAAGAATATTTATAGCAGCTCTTTTTGTGGTGGCAAAGATTTGGAAACCAAGGGAATGCCCATCAATTGGGGAACGGCTAAACAAATTGTGGCATATGATTCCAATGGAATATTATTATGCTGTAAGAAATTATGATCAGGAAGCTTTCAGAAAAACCTGGAAAGATTTACATGAACTGATCCATAGTGAAGTGAGCAGAATCAAGAGAGCATTGTATACAATAATAGCAATATTGTACAGTGATCAATTGCTAATGTCTTAGCTATTCTCTTTAATCCAAAGATCCAAGACAATTCTGAAGAGTCTATTATGAAAAATGCTATTCACCTCTAGAGAAAGAACTGATGAAATCTGAATGCAGATTGAAGCATACTGTTTTTTTAAATTTTCCTTTTTTCCATATTTTTGGTTTTCTTTCACAACATGACTAATGGAAATGTTTTGCATGAACGTACATGTGTAACCTTTATCCAATTTCTTACCTTCTCAGTGGTGGGAGAGAGGATAGAGTGGGGAAAATTTGGAAATCAAAATTATATAAAAAGGTTAAATTGTTTTTACATATAATTGGAAAAAATTAAGTTTAAAAAAGAACATAATTTTTCTAAGTTGTAAATGGCACTTTTATTAAAAAAAAAAAACTTGACCAAATTCTAGGGAATAAAAACCCCCTGGATAAAGGCAGAAGAGTCTAAAATGCATGATTTTACTGACAGGAATGCTATTAAATGATATAATAAAGGTCATGAAAATAATGATTCAAAGAAAGAAACTAGATTTAAATGGAAACTAAATAATCTTAAAGACTACATGAACAAATCATGAAAATAATAGACAATTTAATCAAATAAAAGGATAACAAAGAGACAGCATACCAAAACTTTTTGAATGCATCCAATATAGTCCTTGTGGGAAATTTTATGCCTCTAAATTCATTCATCAACAAAATAAAAAAGAACAAGTCAGTGGGCAAGCAACTTTAAAAAAGAGAGATTTACAAATCAAGAAATCAACTAAGTAAAAAATAAAAATTCTGAAAAATCAAATGATTAAAATTGAAAAGAAAAATAACTTTGAACTGATACAACTAAGAGCTCCCCCCCCCAAAAAAAAGTAATCTACACAAACTAATGCCTAATTGGTGATGAAATTCTAGTTAAGCCATTTAAAATCCTAAAAGTTGATGCTGTTAAAGTGCTGCACTCAATATACCAGAAAATTTGGAAAACTCAATAATGGTCACTGCATTGGAAAAGATCCACTTATGTACTAATCCTAAAGAAGAACAAGGCCAAGGAATGTTCAGAATATTGAACATTTTTACTCATTACACAGGCCAGCAATGTTATACTTAAGATTCTGTAAGCTAGGCTTCGGCAATATGCAAGCAAAGAATTACTAAAAATGCAGCCTGGTTTTTGGAGAGGCAGAGGAGCTAGAGACCAAATTGCCAACATTTTTTGGATTATAGAAAAAGCGAGAGTGTTCCAGGAAAAAAATCTGCTTCTGTTTTCTTGGCTACAGTAAAGTCTTTGACCATGTGGATCACAACAAAATGTGGCAAATGCTTAAAGAAATGGGGGTAAAAAACCCTCTTACTTTTCTTTTGAGGAACCTGTATATACACCAAGAAGCAACAGTTAGAACTGATCATGGAACAACTGAGTGGTTTAAGATTGGGAAAGGAGTGTTACAAAGCTGTATGTTGTCATCTTATTTTATTTACATGAATACAACATCATGCAAAATGCCAGGCTGGATGAATCAAAAGCTGGGCTTAAAGTTATCGGAGAAATAGCCAACAGTCTCATTTATGCAGATGATACCACTCTGACAGCAGAAAGTAAAGGGGAATTAAGAAGCCTTGTGATGAGGGTGAAAGAAAAGAGTATAGAAGTTGGCTTGAAGCTTAACATAAAAAACCGTAAGATCTTGGCAACTGGTCCCATCACTTCCTGGCAAATTGAGAGAGAAGAAATGGAAGCCGTGTCAAATTTTGTATTCTTGGGCTCAAAGATCACTGCAGATGGTGATTGCAGCCATGAAAACAAAAGACACTTGCTCCTTGGAAGGAAAGCTATGGCAAATCTGGACAGCATACTAAGAAGCAGAGATACCACCTTGCCAGGTCTGTATAGTCAAAACCTTGGTTTTTCTCCAGTAGCAATGTATGGCTGTGAGACTTTAACTATAAGGAAAGCTGAGTGCCATAGAATTAATGCTTTCAAATTGTAGTGCTGGAGAAGACTTTTGAGAGTCCTTTGTACAGCAAGGTCGAATCATTCAAATAAGTCATGCTATTCACTGTAAGGTCAAATACTCATGTTGCAACTTAAATACTTTGGCCACATAATGAAGACTTGTAACTCTATGGAGAAAACACTGATGTGGAGGACAAAAGGAAGAGATGACTACAAAGGATGAGATGGATAGATAGTGTCATGGAAACTGGACAAACTTTGAGAGATAATGGAGGATAGCAGGGCCTGGTGTGCTATAGTCCATGAGGTCACAAAGAGTTGGACATGACTGGATGACTAAGCAACCAGAACAACAAAATCTGATTTCTTAAAAAGAGAGAAGAAAACCAAATTACCAATTTAAAAAAATTAAAATGGAGAATTTATATCAAATAAAAGAAACTTTTAGAATCTTTTTGTCCAATTATGTACCAATAAATTGAAAACAAATAAATATTTACAAAAATATGGAATATACTGATCAGAAGAAATACTTCTAAATAAATTAAACATAAAAATAAGTCGGATATAAAGGAACTCAATTAAATGAAATAGCATAACAAAATTGATAAGAAAGTAAGATGAAAGTAATGAACAAAATTGACTATGACTCATGTTATATTAATAAAAACCTGGAACATCAATTATGATTTCAGATAATGCAATAAAAATTCAAACTATTAAGGGAGATAGAGAAACTACATTACACTTCAAAGAATCATAGGCAATGAAACATTATAATTATTAAATATTGTCAGTATAATAAGGCCATGTCAATAGAGCCCCAGCTTCAGATTAAACTCTACCGAGTCCCAGGACCTGTGGATGAAGCAGGAGAGCTTACTTCCAGAGCAGTGTATTAATATTTAATGGAAGGGCCCAGTTCACTGATACAGAATGAGTTCAGGTATTCTGTTTCTGGTCCCCTTTCAGATGAATAGGAGCCTTCCAAATAGTTGCTCAGCCAGAACTTACAATGTGTTTACAAGGCAGTGAATATCCAAACCATTCTCTGTTTTCTGAATGGCTGTGTTAGGAGGCTAGGATTGCTATAAGTTTCTGGTAAGCCATTAGGTCCTCTCTCACCTTGAGCCAGCTTGATGCTGAAGCACCTAGCTGTTGATGAGAAATATGGTAGCAATGATGGTGGGCTCCTGCCTCTGACTGCTTATTTTGCCCATTTCACCATGATGGACCACTGCACTATTCCCCATTTCTAACTTTAGGAAGAGACTAAAGTGTGTTCATAGGTTTTACATTTCTAATGTTTAATCGCTAATCAGAGGAAGGATTTGACCTATTTGAAAAGCACAACATAGATAACCCCTTAACCACTATCAGATTCTCTTGATGGCAGCACATTAATAGGTTTTAAAATTGTAGCTCCTTCTGGATTCCCCAAAGAGCATCTGCACTCTTCTTTAAATGGCTCTCCTCCTCTGGATTCAGGTTTACCTTTACCACATCTGAAATGCCATTCTGTCCCAAGACACATAGGATAGTAAGGAAGACTTCCTCATTAATGTCATATAGGCCCTTAATCATAGTGGAATTGGATGCACTCTCCCAAGATTCTTCACAATGCTTTCTGACAGATGTGCCACAGACAAGCCAATGGTACAGGACATGTAGCCCTTCAGCTTGATCACCTCATAAGCACTTTCAACCACCTGTCTATGAACATCTTTCCAATTCTCTGCATCAGCATCAGTTCCCAAAGGAGGGTGAAGATTCTTCAAAGACACACCAGCAGCATTCATACCACTCCACACAGGAACACCAGAGTCTCCATGCTCCCCAAGGACCCATCCATGACAACCTGAAGAATGGACACCAAGTCTCTCCCCCATTAGGTAATGGAAACAGGCAGAATCCAGATTGCAACCACTTCCAATAACACAGTTTTTAAGAAAGCCACTTAGCTTCCAGGCCACACATGTCAAAATATCCACTAGATTGGAAACAATAAGCAGCTTGTTAATTAGGGCTGCAATTAACAATATTGGGGATGATGAATTTAAAGATATTCACATTATGCTGGGCCAAATTAAGATGACTTTCTCCCTCCTGTTGACGTGCCCTAGCTGTAGCCAAGTTTTGAGTTTGCAGTCACACTATAGTCTTTCTCAGAAACAAGCTTTGCTGTTTTGAGGAAAAGGCTGCCATGTTGGAAAACCATCATCTCTCCCTTTAGTTTGTCTTCTATTACATCAGCAAGGGCAAGTTCATCAATCAAATCCTTTGTTAAGATACCGATGGCACATGCCAAGCCAACTGTGCCAACCCCAACAACAGTGATTTTGTTCTGGTGAATCTGGTCTTCCTTTAGGACATTCAAAATCAGCTGATCCCTGATGGTAGATGCCATTTTGGGAGATACTGAGGTTGCTGGTCAGGCTGCGAAAGTTCTGAGTTAAGATGTGAGACTGCTGCTCCCAGAGTCACAGGAGAGATAAAAGCTTTATAGTAACTGCTTTCAATTCAAGTTAATTCTCCCCAAGGATTGAGATGTTAGATGGGAAAATGTGCCCTGAGATGTTGGGTAAAATATTTGTACACCTATTCTTGCTCTATATTCTCTCTTTGCAAAAGCTAATTGGTTTTGATTGGTTAAATTAAACTGGAACACTAATTCCTGGTTGTTAACATTGAGAAATGGGAGCTCCAGCCAATGGCATTAGATTAACACCCTCTATGCCCTGAGGGAAATGTACAACCTTGCTCAGAGACTAATTCACCAATGTGAGTTGGAACAAGATTATGTGGACTACATAAATATGCTCCAAATAGAATTGCATTAAGATTTATAAAATGAATATAATTGAATTATAAGAAGACATATAGCAAGATAATAAGTGTGGGAAGTTTTGTTCCTTTTTTAGAAATGGATAAAACAAGTTTAAAAAAACAAAAGAAAAATAGATCTGGATAGACTATTGGAGAGTATTTTAAAATGTATATTTCTCAATATTCTGAGATATCTTTACAAAAACTCATATTCTAGACCACACTGACAACCATAGATAATTGTAAAAAGAAAGATTTGGTAACTGTGTCTTTACACATCATTATGCATTAAAATAGCAATGAGTACTGGAAACACAGGCAAAAGATTAATGCTGAAATGAAAAGTATGTAATCGAATGCTAAATAATTAGTGGGCCAAAGAACTGATCACATAAATCACGAATAGCTCTGTTTTAGAGAATGACAACAATGAAGAAATATAACAAATTTTGAGAGATAGAGCTAAAGCAATCCTCAGAATAAAAAAAAAATTAATTGGCTACTATTTAAGAACAAGTCATAAGAACAATAAATAATTATCTTAAAAATCACATGAAAAATTGAAGACAACATACCAAAAGTTTGGAAATGGAGCCAAAGTAGTCTTTATGTGAAGATTTATGTTTCTAAACATTTTAATTGTCAAAAGAGAAAGAATAGATCAATGAATTGGGCATGCAACTACAAAAATAAGAAACCAATAATTTTTTTAATTAAACACCAAAATTAGAAACCCTATAAAACAAAGTTGAGGTTAACAAAATTAAAATTAAAAAATACTTGATATACTAATTATCAAAACTAAGGCTTGGTTTTTAAAATATGAATATGTAGATAAAACATTAGCAAATTTGATATTTTTAATTGAAATGAAAAGGGTGAAATTACCAAAACTGAGGAAGGAAAAGCGATTTCATTAGAAACTATGTTACTTAATTTTATGCAAATAAAATTGACAATCTATATTAAATTGATGAATATTTTTCAAAAATACAATATTTCCATATTAACAGAACAATAAATAGAGTAGTGTCAGAAAATGAAATTGAACAAGCAATGAACAAGTTCCCAAAGGGGAAAAAACATCCCTGAAACAAGATGGATTTATAAGCAAATTCTCTCAAATTCTATAAAACAATTAAAAAACAATTCATGCAAACATTATATAGGGTATTTGAAAAAAAATAGGGAAAAAGTTCTCATTTCTTCTCATTTCTGTTATAGATATGGTCTTGATTTAGATATAGATATGGTCCTATGACCCAGGAAGAGTCAAATCAGAGAAAGAAAACTACAGAACAATATTCTTTGTTTTTTTTGTTTTCGTTTTTGCTTTTTTGAGGGGGAAAGGCAAGGCAATTGGGGTCAAATGACTTGGCTAAGGTCACACAGCTAATAAGTGTGTCAAGTGTCTGAGGCCAAATTTAAACTCAGGTCCTCCTGACTCCAGAGCTGGTGCTCTATTAACCTAGCTGACCCTTGGACCAATATTATTACTGAAAATTGAGGTATAAAAATTTTAAATAAAATATTAGCAAAGAAACTGTATCAAAATCACAAAGATTATATAATATGACCAGGTTTTAATTGTTTCAGGAAGATGGAGTTGGATTAATTTTAGGAAAATTATCAATATATTTTTGTTGTTGTTCAGTCATTTTCAGTTGTGTCTGACTCTTCATGACGTCATTAGTGGTTTTCTTGGCAGAAATACTGGAGTAGTTTACCATTTCTTCTGCAGCTCATTTTACAGGTGAAAAAACTGAGGCAAACAGAGTTAAGTCACTTGCCCAGGGTCACACAGCTAGTAAGTGTCTGAAGTCAGATTTGAACTCACAAAAATGAGTCTTCTTCCAGGTCCAACACATTATCCACTGCACCACTTACCTTCCCCATCAATATATCAGAACATATTAATAAGGACAAGAAAAATCATGTGATTATATAAATATGCGCAGAAAATCTTTTGACAAGATTCAATATAATTTCCTCTTGAAAGCACTAGAAAACAAAGGAAGATATGAAGCACATGCCAAGTACTATAGAAACATTAACTATAATCGTTGCTGTTGTTATATTCATAAGTATAAAATGTATTTCCATAATTATTAAAGGACCAAAGGATGTGAACAGATAATCTTCAGAAGAATACATCCAAACTATCAATATCCAAATGGAAAAAAATGTTCAAAATGACTTATAATTAGAAAAATGCAAATTCAAGGAACTCTGAGGCTCTGCTTCACACTTATCATATTGGCAGGTTGACAAAAAAAGAAAATGACAAATGCTGGAGGGACAAGAGGAAAACAGGTACTTTAATTCACAGTTGGTAGAAATTTTAACTAGTCCAATCATTCTGGAAAACAAGGAAAGGTGACGGTATAAGCATTTTATATCTCTTTTATGGAGAGATGGCACAAAATAAGTGAATTAATTTAAGTAGCATTACAATTTTTATTATATTGGTTTTACTAACCCATGAGCAATTAATATTTTCCCAGATATTTATATCTGCCTTTAGTTGTGTAATGGAGGCTTCGTGGGGTGGCTAGGTGGTGCAGTGAATAGAGCACTGGCCCTGGATTAAGGGGACCTGAGTTCAAATCTGGCCTCAGACACTTAACACTTGCTAGCCATGTGACCTTGGGCAAGTCACTTAACTCCAATTGCCCTGCCTTCTCCCTCAAAAAGACAAAGAAAAAAAAAGACTGTTTTGCATTTATATTCATATAGTTCCTATATGTGCCTTGGCAGAGTCCCAAATATTTTATACATTTTATAGTAATGTAAGATGGAATTTCTCTATTTCTTCCTGCTTTTTTGGTGGGGAATGTACAGAAATGGTGGTGTTTCTTTTACATCTAGCAATTTTACTGGAGAATAAATATAGTGCTTATTATGTGTCAAGCACTGTATAAAGCATTTTACAAATATCTCATTTGATCTTCACAACTATGCTGCAAGGTAGGCACTGCTGTCATTCCCATTTTACAGTTGAGAAAACTGAGGCATACAGAGATTAAATGATCTGCCCAGGATCACACAGTAAGTGCCTGATGCTAGATTTAAGCTAAAGTCTTCCTGATTCCAGGCCCAGTACTCTATCCATTACACCACCTTTGCCCAAAATGTTATCAAATTAGGTATATTTTTGACCTAGAAAAACTTTTTTAAAAAGTCAAAAATGTAATAAAAGAACCCATATGTACAAAAATATTTATAGGAGCTCTTTCTATGGTAGCAAAGAGCTGGAAACTAAGAAAGTGCTCATAGACTGGGGAATGGCTGAACAAATTATTACACTTCAATGTAATGGAATACTATCGTCCTATGAGAAATGATGAAAGGCATAGTTTCAGAGAAACATGGGAAGACCTGTATGAACTGATACAGAATAAAGTGAGAATATAATGGAGAACAATTAATATAATCACAATAAGATTGTAAAGACAAGCAACTTGGAAAGACTCAGTGCAATGGCCATTCACAATTCCTGAGGACCTAGGATGGAACTCACTGACAAAGACGTGATGGACTCAGTGTATGAATTGAAACAATTTTGGATATGGGTAATTTTCTCTGTTTGACTATACATATTTGTTGCAAACATTTTGTTTTTGTTTGTTTGTTTTTCTCCAATGAGATAGGAGAGGTGGGTGTAAGAGAAAAGAATTTTTGTCAATTGAAAAAAAACAGTTCAAGCAGACTAGTCCACCAGCTGCTGATGCCTTCTTCTATAAGGTTAATATATACCTACTTTGTAGATATCTTGTATGTACCTATAAACATGCCTGTCTTCCCTCTATCATCACCTTGCATCAGTTTTCTGTAAGCCTATATAAGTATGTGCACATCGTCTCCCATGTTGGAATGTAAGCTTTTTAAAAGGAGAGACTATTGGCTTTTGTATTTGCATTTCCCCAGTATATAGCATAGTTCCTGATGCTTAAAAATGTTAATGGATCAATTAATGAATGTATTTTGATTAATGAAATATTATCATGCAGTAAGAAATAGGGATATGAAGAATTGACAAGAAACAGGAAGATTTGTCATTAACTGATGCATAGTGAAGTAACTGGAACATGGAAAACAATATGTACCTGCGAATACTAAAAGGAATATTAATTCTGTATAGTTTTTCCTAGAAAAGAGAATTAAACATATATCCCTACTTTAGGTAGAAAGGTAGGTGATTCTAGATGTAGAATACTACATAAATTTTAAGATATTGTCACTACTTTGATTTTGTTATAAACCAGTGTTCAAATAGTTGGATGGAGTAGTGAATGGTTTACCAGAAACTCTTTTAAAAAATAACTTAAGTCCTAGGCAAGTTCTGATACTTTAACTTCCAAGTGTTTCGCACTTGTTTATTTAAATATAGCTTCAATTCAATTCTTCATAGAAATCAAGGGTGGCAAAAAAAACAGGCAAAATATTCATTGTTATAATGATTTGACTGCTAATGTGATAACAATGGTCACACAATCAAATATCTAAAGCTAGAAAAGACCTTATTTTGGAGAAGATGAAACTGAGGCCAGGAGAGGTTTCATCACCTGCCTGAGCTGAGATAGATAGAAAACATCAGAGTCAGGGTTCTTAGCCAGGTACTTTAATCCTAGGGCCAGCATGATTTCCACTGTACCACATGGCCTCATTATAGTGCAAATTAATTTGTCTATTTAATGCTACTAGATGAACTAATAACAAAATTCATTTAAAGCGACAAAATGTCTAGCATTTCAAGAGTAATGATGAAAGAGTAGGAATGAAGAGCACGACATCATTAGACCTCAAACTCTGACAAAGCAATAATTATCAAAATTATTTGATACTGGTTAGAATCTTAAAAAAAAAAAATAGATGGAGGAGGTAGAGGCAGACAAGATGGCAGAGTAGAAACAGGACTTCTGTGGGGCTCCTGCTCCCACCTCCTCCAATTCATGTAAAAAATTACTCAAAACGGGGCGGCTAGGTGGCGCAGTGAATAGAGCGCCGGCCCTGGAATCAGAAGGACCTGAGTTCGGAGCCGGCCTCCGACACCTAATCCGAACAAACAAAAACCTAGCCGTGTAACCTTGGGCAAGTTACTTAACCCCAATTGCCTTAAAGGGGCGGCTAGGTGGCGCAGTGAGTAAGAGCGCCGGCCTCGGAGTTTGGATGACCCGAGATCAGATCCGGCCTCAGAAAATGAGCACCCACGCATAAATCAAATGACTAGCCATGTAACCTTGAGCAAGTTACTTAACCCCAATTGCTTTAAAAAAAATTACTCAAAACAAACTTTGGAGCTACAAAACTCACAAAATGATGTAGAGAAGCTAACCTCTCACTGAGGACAGCACAGGAGGCTGGCAGGAAAGGGCCAGGGAGCTCTGGGAGCTGAACACAGCCTTGTGTTAGCCAGAGATTTTAGCCTCAGGGTGGGCCTGACCAACCACTGGCTGGAGGGACTTCAGATCACTAGCAACTGGGGTGGTCTTCAGAATTATCAACCCATAGATGCTAAGGACAAAGTGAGAGGTTAGTGCAGTGTGGGATCCAGTACTTTGGGATTGCAGCCCAGCCTTTATCCTGTGGAGGGAGAAGACACTGAGGGGCCTCAGCCTTTCAGCCACCACATGGCAGCTTCAGCTCCTGGCCTGCAGATTGTAGGGGGACCAAGTGACAAGTCTGAGCGGTAATCACTCTTGCTTTAACCTGCTTGGATCTGAATTGCAGTATAGGGTGGAGGTCCTGGGGTGTGTGACCAGCTTATCAGAGCATTTGGAAGCTTCAGAGAGGGCACCCAACAGCTGAGAAAACCCCAGCAATTGGGACAAAACACTCCTGTCTGGTAGCAGAGTCCTACTGTGGCAAAAAGCTCAAAAGTCAAGTAATTGAGTGAGAACATGAGCAGGTAAAGGAAGCAAAGCAAGCAGAGCAATCCAACTTTACACTCCTATTTTGGTGACAAAAAGGATCAAAGCATGGAACAGAAGGAAGACAGCAAAGTCAGAACTCCTGCACCAAAAGCTTCCAAGAAAAATGTGAGCTAGTTACAGGCCATAGAGGACCTTAAGAAGGATTTTGAAAACCAAATAATAGAAGTGGAGAAAAAATTGAGAAGAGCAATGATAAAGATGCAAGAAAATTATGAAATGAGAGTCAACAGCCTGACTGAGGAAAATAACACCTTAAAAAATAGACTAACTCAAATGGCAAAAGATGTTCAGAAAGGCAATGAGGAGAAGAATGCCTTAAAAAGCCAAATTTGCCAGATGGAAAAAAGAATCTCAAAAGCTCACTGAGGAGATTCATTCCTTCAGAATCAGATTAGAGCAAATGGAAGCTAGTGACTTTATGAGAAATAAAGGTAATATTTAACAGATCCAAACATGAAAAAATAAGAGGCAGTGTGAAATATCTCACTGGGAAAATCACTCACCTGGAAAATATATCCAGGATAGATAATCTAAAAATTATTGGACTAGCTGAAAGCCATGATTTTAAAAAGAAACTAGAAATCACCCTCCAAGAAATTCTCAAGGAAAATTTCCCTGATGTTTTAGAACCAGAGGACAAAATAGAGGTTGAAAGAATACACCAATAGCCTCCTGAAAAAGATCCCAAAAAGAAAATACCTAGGAATATTATAGCCAGATTCCAGAATTCCGAGATCAAGGAGAAAATATTACAAGCACCCGGGAAGAAATAATTTGAATATTGTGGAATCACAATCAGGATAACACAGGATCTTGGCAGCTTCTACACTGAGGGATGGAAGGCCTTGGAATATGATATTCTGTAGGTCAAAGGAGCTGGGATTAAGAGCAAGAATCACCTACCCATCAAAACTGAGTATCATGTTTCAGGGGCAAATATGGTCATTCAGTGGAATAGAAGACTTTCAAGCATCTTGATGAATAAAACAGAGTTAAGTAGAAAATTTGACATTCAGATACAAGAAGCAAGAGAAGCATGAAAAGGCAAACAGGGGAAAGAAACATAAGGAATTTATCAAAATTGAACTATTTACATTCCTACATGGAAAAATGACAATTGTAACTTATGAAACTTTTCTCAGTATAAGAATAGTAGAAGGGAATAGAAATGTGTGCATACATACATATACATGTCTATATATGAGGGTATATGGGCATATGAATACATATGTGAACGTGTGTATATATGTGTACAGGTATATGTAGATAGAGAGCACAGGCCCAATTTAATAGGAAGGGATGATACTTAAAAGGTGAAATTAAGAGGTAAGAGAGGAATATAATGAGAGAAGTTGGGGAGAGACAGAATGGGGTAAACTATCTCATATAGAAGAGGCAAGGGAAAATGGTTACAAGGGAGGGAAAGAACAGGAAGGTAAATGGGAATGGGTCAACCTTATTCTCATTGAATTTGGCTTAGAGAGGGAATGACCTACACACTAAATAGGGTATCCCACCCTACAGGAGAGTAGGGAGAAAGGGGATGAGAGGGGGATGATGGAAGGGAGGGCAGGCTGGGAGGGACAGAAGTTGGAAGCACCCACTTCTGAAAAGGGACAGGATCAAAGTAGAGAACAGAACAAGTGGGAGGTGGGATAAGAGTGAGGGAAATATAGTCAGTCTTTTACAATATATCCACTATGGAAATGTTTTACATAGCTACACATGTACAAACCATATTGAATTGCTTGTCTTTCCAGGAAGGGTGGGTGACAAGGGAGGAAGGGAATGGATCTCAAATTCAAAGTTTTAAAATCAAATGTTTAATATATATATATATATATACTAGTATTAATATTATTTTACATGTAACTGGGAAATAATGTATACAGGCACTGGGGAATAGAAATCCACTGTGCCCTACTGGAAAGTTGGAGGGGGTATGGGAGACGATATGGGAAACAGCAGATTGGAGGAGGGGATATCCAGTGAGATCACTATCTTGGCATGGTGCCTAGGGGAAAAACAGGGAGAAAATTTGTAACTCCAAATCTTGTGGAAATGAATGATGTTAACTAGAAGTTAATAAAGCATTTGAACATGAAAAAAATATCAGTAAAACAGACTATACAACTATGACAAGAAACACTAGATAACAATAGCCCAATATTTGATAACTTTAAGGTAACAAATTGGGATATTGCTTAGGAAAACCTTCATATTTCCTGCTGTTATCCCCCATCGTGGTTGCCCCTGATGAATCTGAAAATTCTTTTCTTTTCTTTTCTTTTGCTTTTTGGAGAGAAATAGGGGTTAAGCGACTTGCCCAAGGTCACATGGCCAATTTTTGTGTTAGGTGTCTGAGGCTGGATTTGAACTCAGGTCCTCCTAACTCCAGGGCCAGTGCTCTATTCACTGTGCCACCTAGCCGCCCCCCTGTGCAAATTATTTTCATGAAAATTTTATATAGATAGGCATCTAGACATATACTTTAGATCCGTTTTGGCTGATCTTCTCCCTGTCACCTTTTTCAGTCAAATATCTAGATTTTTTCCCCATACTTTTGGTTTCTATTCCTACTTCAGATACCTTATGAATCTATCCAGGGGCATGCTGGTAAATGTTTAATAATGAACTCTCTGAAAATAATGTGCATATGATACACATCTAAATTTAATTGGCACTATTAACATTTTTATTATTTCCTTAAATCTGTAAAATCAATAAGACAATAAATTTTATAGTCTTGATTTATAGCATATGCCAATTTCAGAGACATAAATTATCATGTTGAAAATAACAATAATTATCCTCTCCCCTCCTTCTCTCTCTTTCTCTCTCTCTCCCCCCCACACACACATACACACATACACACACACATCAGATAGATATAAACTAATACAGAGTGAAGTGAAGCCTGGAAAACAATATGCACATTAATTAAACAATGCAAGTGAAAAGAATGACACACCAAAAAAAATAATCAAAAGCAAATGTAATAAAAAGCATAAAGCCCAAGTAGAACTTAAATGGAAAGATATTGAAAGGTATCCCCAACTTACCCCTTTCCTGCAATTGGGAGATTTATAACTATTACACACTGCAAATGTTTTCAGACTTTTTCAAGGGATCAGTCAGTTGTGCTGACTTTTTTCTGTCCTTGAAAAAAATATTTTGTTTAGGGGAAATATGGTCATTCAGTGAAATGGAGGACTTTCAAGTATTCTTGATGAAAAACCAGAGCTGAACAGAAAATTTAACTTTGAAATACAAGAAGCAAAAGAAGGTAAACAGGAAAAAGAAATCATAGGAAACTTTTTTTGCATTTTTTAAATTTTTCTTTGTCTTTATTAATTTGTTTGCTTACTTTTAGTTTACAAGATTCAGTTCCACAATCTCTCAAGTTTCAAATTTTCTCCCCTTCTTTCTCCTTCCCCACACAAGATGGCATGCAATTGGGTATAAGATCTGCAAATACTTTCACATTAGACATTAGTCAGGCTATAAAGGATTGTAATGGATGGAATGAACAATGGGAAAGAAGAAACAAAACCAAATGAGAAAAAGAAATAGAGCAGGTAGTTTGCTACAATCTGCATTCAAACTCTGTTGAGTGTAGACATCTCTTTCTTTTTTTCTTAAACAAATGCTTTATTAACTTTTGTTTTACATCATTAATTTCCGCCAGATTTTGAGTTACAATCATTTTCCCCCCATTATTCCCCTACCCAACCTCCCAGAACAGTAATCCCACAAGATATTGCTTCCTCCAATCTACTCTCTCCCATACCTTCTCCCATACCCCCATCGACTTTTCCATTAGAGGAAGGTGAGTCTTTGCATCCCAATGCCTGCACATCTTATCTCCCTATTACAAGCAAAAGAGTATTAATAATAGTATTTATGTATATTTGAAACATTTAATGCTATGACCTCAAATTTCAGATCCATTTCCTTCCTCCCTTGTCACCCATTCCCTCTGGGGAGATAAGTAATTCAGTATATGTTGTACATGTCTAGCTATGCAAAACATTATCATAGTAGATATATTGTACAAGGCTGCTTATAATTCCCTCCCACTCATCCCACCCCCCACCTGGTCCATTCCCTACATGATCCTGTCCCTCTTCTATAGTGGGTACTTCCAACCTCCCCTCACCCCAGGGATGCCCTCCCATCCATCATCCCTCCTCTCATCCCCCTTCCCCCTATCCTGCTGCAGGTTGAGATATCCCATTTAGTATGTATGTCATTTTCTCCCTGAACCAAATTCAATGTGAATGTGGTTTTGCCTTTTTAGCCTTCCTTATTCTCCCCCTCCTTTGCAACCACTTCCCCTTGCTTCTTCTACATGGGATAGTTTACCCTACCCTGTCTCTCCCCATCTCCTCTTGCCACTTTCCTCTCTCACCTCATAATTTCATCCCTTGAGTATTCTCCCTTCCCAACAAATTCAACCTATGCCTCTATCCATATATAACTGTAACCATATACACACACATTCACATATGTATTCATATGACCACACCCCCTTCTTCCATTATTTTCATAGTGAGAAAGATATCATCAGTCACAGTTATTGCTTTTCCATATAGGAATGTAAATAGTTCAACTTTGATAAGTTCCTTTTGATTTCTTTTCCCTGATTACCTTCTCAGGCATCTCTTGCTTCTTGTGTCTGGATGTCAAATTTTCTATTCAATTCTGGTTTTTTCCTCAAGAATGCTTGAAAGTCCTCTATTCCACTGAATGACCATATTTTCCCCTGAAACAAAAGACTCAGTTTTGCTGGGTAGGTGACCCTTGGGTTCATTCCCAGTTCTTTTGCCCTCTGGAATATCATATTCCATGCCCTTCGATCCCTCAGTGTAGAAGCTGCCAGGTCCTGGGCTATTCTGATTGTGTTTCCACAATATTGAAATTGTTTCTTCCTGGCTGCTTGGAGTATTTTCTCCTTGATCTGGGGATTCTGGAACCTGGCTATAATATTCCTGGGAGTTTTCTTTTTGGGATCTTTTTCAGGAGGTGATCAGTGGATTCTTTCAACCTCTATTTTGCCCTCTGGATCTAAAACATCAGGGCAGTTTTCCTTGAGAATTTCTTGAAGGGTGATTTCTAGGTTCTTTCCTTGATCATGGCTTTAGGTAGTCCAATAATTTTTAAATTGTCTCTCCTGGATCTATTCTCCAGGTCAGTGGTTTTTCCCATGAGATATTTCACATTGCCTTCTAATCTTTCATTTATTTGGATCTGCTTAACAGCATCTTGATTTCTCATAAAGTCATTAGCTTCCATTTGCTCCAGTCTAACTCTGAAGGAATGAATCTCCTCAGTGAATTTCTGAGATTCTTTTTCCATCTGGCAAATTCGACTTTTTAAGGCATTCTTCTCCTCATTGCCCTTTTGGGCCTCCTTTGCCATTTGAGTTAGTCTATTTTTTAAGGTGTTGTTTTCCTCAGTCAGGCTGTTGACCCTCATTTCATACTTTTCCTGCATCCTTCTCATTTCTCTTTCCAATTTTTCCTCCACTTCTCTTATTTGATTTTTAAAGTCCTTCTTAAGGTCCTCTATGGCCTGCAACCCGCTCATGTTTTCCCCTGGGGCTTTTGGAGCAGGACTTCTGACCTCACAGTCCTTTTCCTGCTCTATGCCCCCAAAATAGGAGTCTAGGGTTGCCTTTTTCTGTTTCCTTTGCCTTGGCATGTTGCCACTTAATTACTTGACTTTTGGGCTTGTTGCCACACTATGGCTTTAAGGCCAGATAGAGGAATTTTCGTCCCGAACGTGTGGGGGGCAACTTCCATTTCTGGCAAGCTGTAAACCCACCCACGTCTTCCACCCTAGATCACAATCCAGATCCAGGGAGGTTAAAGCAAGGGCGATTACCCCCCAAGACTGATCGCTGGATCTCCCTACAAATTTGCAGGGTGGGAGCGGGAGCTGCCTCTGAAAACTACAAAATGGTGTTTGTCCTCAGCAGCTTCTAGCCCCCAGGGGAGGGAGCCGACGCATTCCCTAATACCAGTCCCAAAGTCCATAGGCCACTAACCTCTTACTTTGTCCCAGGCAAGTCTATGTTGATAATTCTGGAATTATCTATGTTGATAATTCTGGAACTCCTGGTGTTCTGGGGTTCCTCCAGCTGGCTGGTGGCCCTGCCGCCCTGGGGCTAAAACCTCGGCTCATGCGGACCTGGGCTTGGCTCGGCTCGGCTCCTGCGCTCTGCGCGCTGCACGCTGCCAGGTCCCAGACCACTGCGCTGGTCCTTCCTGCAGGGCTGCTGGGCTGTCCTCAGCGGGAGTTTAGCTTCTCTGTGTCGTTCTGTGGGTGCTAGGGCTCCAGAAGTTGTTCAGAGTCCCCTTTTACATCATTTGGGGGGAATGTGGGGGCAGAGTGGCTTGGATGAGCTGTTTCTACTCCGCCATCTTGGCTCCACCCCTCTAGACATCTCTTTCCATCATAAGTCTTTTGGAGTTGTCTTATAACGCTGCATTGCTGAGAAGAGTCCAGTCAATCAAAGTTGGTTATCACACATATGCTGTATCTGTAATTGTGTACAAATTTCTCCTGGATCTGCTCTTCTCACTCAGCATCAGTTCATATAAGCCTCTCCAGGTAAATATGAAGTCATTCTGCTCCTCATTTCTTATAGCATAATAGTATTCCATTACATTCATATACCAAAACTTGTTTAGCCATTACCCAATTGATGGGCATCTCCTTGATTTCCAATTCTTTGCCACCATAAAAAGAGCTGCTATAAATATTTTTGTACATATGGTTCTTCCTCTCACTTCTATGATCTCTTTGGGATACAACTCTAGAAGTGGGTATTGCTGGGTAAAGGGGTATGAAATTATTTATAGCCCTTTGGACATAATTCCAGATTGCTCTCCAAAATGGTTGGATCAGTTCACAACTCCACCATCAATGCATTGGTGTTCCAATTTTTCCACATCCTCTCCAGCATTTGTCATTTTCCTGTTTTGTCATTTTAGCTAATCTGACCTCAGAGTTGTTTTGATTTGCATTTCTCTAATCAAAAGTGATTTAGATCATTTCTTCATATGCTTATAGATATCTTTAATTTCATCCTCTGAAAACTGCCTGTTCATATCCTTTGACCATTTATCAATTGGGGAATGACTTTTATTCTTATAGATTTGACTCAATTCTCTGTATATTTTAGAAATGAGGCCTTTAGCAGAGACATTGGTTGTAAAAATGATTTCCCAATTTTCCACTTCTCTCTTAATCTTGGTTACATTGGCTTTGTTTGTCCAGAAGCTTTTCAATTTCGTGCAATAAAAATTATCCATTTTGTGTTTTGTAATGCTAATTCTTGTTTTGTAATAAGGTCTTCCCCTCTCCATAACTCCGATAGGTAAACTATTCCTTGCTTTCCCAGATTACTTACAGTATCAGCCTTTATACCTAGATCATGTACCCATTTAGACTTAATTTTGGTATATGGTGTTAGGTAATGTCTATGCCTAGTTTCTGTCATACTATATTCCAGTTTTCCCAGAAGTTTTTGTCATAGTGAGTTCTTTTCCTAAAAACTGGGGTCTTTGAGTTTATCAAACAGTAGATTAGTATAGTCATTGAGTGCTGAGTCTCGTGTACCCAATCTATTCCATTGATCTACTACTCTATTCCTCAGTCAGTACCAAGTAGTTCTGATGACTGTATAAGGAACTTATTAAAGTTGAATTATGTACTTTCCTACATGAAAAAATGATAATTATAACTCATGAAACTTTTCTTAGTATGAGGATAGTTGAAGGGAATATACATGTATATGTACACATACATATATGTTTATATAAAAGGGTGTATGTGTGTATAAATACATATGTGAGTGTGTGTATATATGTGTACATGTATACATAGAGGTCACAGGATCAGTTGAATAGGAAGGAATGATATCTAAAAAATAAAATTAAGAGGGAGAGAGGAATACAATGAGAAGAGATAGGAAGAGATAGAATAGGGTAAATTATCTCACATAAAAGAGACAAGAGAAAACTGTTACAATGGATAGAAGAGGGTAAATTATCTCACATAAAAGAGGCAAGAGAAAACTGTTACAATGGAGGGGAAGAAAAGGAAGGTAAACAGTAATTTTTCAACCTTACACTCAATTGAATTTGCCTTAAGCAGGGAATAACATACACACTCAATTGGGTATTTTACCCTACAGGAAAGCAGGGGGGAAGGGGATAAGAGGGAGGGGGGATGATAGAAGGGAGGGCCAATTAAGGGTGAGGGTAGTGAAAGCACACACTTTTGAAAAGGGATAGGATCAAAGCAGAAAATAGGATAAGTGGGGGGGGGTAGGATGGAGGGAAATATAGTTATTCTTTCACAATATATCTACTATGGAAATATTTTTCATAACTACAGATGTATAATCTATATTGAATTGCTTATCTTCCCAGTGGGGGTGGGTGAGGAGGGAAGAAGGGAAAGAATCTGGAAATCAAAGTTTTAAAAGAAAATATTTTTAAAAATTGTTTTTTACATGCAACTGGGAAATAAGATATACCAGCACTAGGGCAAAGAAATCCATCTTGCCCTACTAGAAATTTAGGGGGTGATGGGGGAGGATATAAGGGAGAGCAGACTGGGAGCAGGGGTATTTAGTAAATTCACTATTTTGGGGTGGGCATAGGGGAAAGATGGGAAAAAAACTTGTAACTCAAAATCTTGTGAAAATGAATCTTGAAAACTAAAAGTAAACAAATTTTAAAAAATATTTTGTCATATGGGATGACCTTTGGAGAAGGGGAAAGAGAGTGGGAAGAATACATGGAATATTATAGTGATAGAAAAACAGATGTCAGTAAGAATTTCCTTTTTTTAAGTAAGATTCAAAAGATGCTTATTCCTCACTCCACCCCCATCCTTTCATTTTTGTTTCTACAGATTTTATTTGTGAACTGATTACGTGAGATGTGTCACTATCCTTATTCTCCTTAGTATATTTCTTTTTCTATTCATTTTCTTAATTGACTTAAAAATAAAAAAACACATCAAAGCTATTCTTTGACTTTCTATATTATTTTACTACTTTTATGAATGTTGACGACCTTAAGGTTTTTTGCAAAGACTCCTTTCTTCTACCTCTATTTGAACATATACACATCATTCTTGTATTTCCTTTCCAATTGCTGAAATGTATTTACCTTTTATGTCTCCCTTGAATCACATGTTTATGGTCCAGAGTTTCTACTTTAACACTTTCATCAGGGGTGCTTGAAAGCCTTCTACTTCATTGAAGACCCAGATTTTCTTCTGTGAAACTATATTGTTTTTTTAGGGTTAAGTTAGTCTTGATTTCAAACCTTCTCCCTTTTAGAATTTTGTATTCCAATCTCTCCTCTCCTATAATAAGTGGCTGTCAGGTCTTGCATGATTCTAACTGTGGTTGCTTGGTAGCATTTGAACTTTTTCCAGCTGATTTTAATATTGTTTTCTTTTGGCTTTGGCTTTTGGCTATAATATTCATGGGGGTTTTCATTTGGGTGGATTCTTTCTATTTCATTATTCTCTCTGGTTTGGGGGGGTACAGTTTTTATTCATGATTTCTAGAAAATGTGGTATCCTTTTTTGAACATGGCTTTCAAGTAGTCCTCCAATTCAAATGAAGTCAATAAATATTTATTAAGTGCTTAATATATGCTAGACTATGTATTAGGTGCTGGGAATATAAAGATAAACCAAAAGATAAAAATTGTCTGTCAGTGATCCTGTCCTTTTTTCTGTTCTTCATGCATAACTCTCCATTTCCTAATTCTGAGCATTACTGACTATCCCCCCAGCCTAGAACTCTTCTTATCTCTATATGACTTGTTTCAAGTTTCAGTTAAAGTCCCACCTTCTACAAGAACTTTTTCCTAGTCCTTAATTTTAGTGACTTACCTTTGAGATTATTCCAATTTTATTCTGTTTATATCTTGTTTGTACACAGTTGTTTGCATTGTCTTTTACTCTTCTTTGTGTCTCCAGTGTTTAGCATAGTGAATGGCACACAATGGATCCTTAATAAATACTTGGTGAGTGATTTCCCTCAAGGAACCTACATTCTAATAGGGGAAGATAGTGCATAGATAGAAAATAGGGCATTGGGAGTGGGTGGGGGAAGGTACCTGCATGAGGTTATGATGGAGAAAGGAGTCTGGAGAGTTGAGAAGAGATCAAAAGGAGATGAAAGAGTAAATATGGTCAGATTTAGCACCTTTCTTAAAATGTGGTTTCCAGAAAGAACTGACCAATCAGATGATTAGGCTATACAACTGAGAAAGCTTCCTGGTTTTAGGGGAGAAAGAATTCCAGAGAGTCATTCAGAATGGAGCTCAGAGGAATTAATGATTGGGTTCTTAAATTTTTCTCTCCTTGACCTGTTTTCTAGGCCAATTGTTATTCTTCTGTTATTTTTAGTATTGATTCTGTTTTTGTATCCTTTCTTATCCTATGAAATCATTAATTTCTATAATAGTTAATAATAAGAAGTTTACAAAGCCCAGGCATAATGAGGCTACCAAAAAAAAGACTTAACACTCAGCTCATCCAGAGATGTTTTCCACCTTAGTCCCCCCATATGGAAACATGCCTAATCAGCAAGGAAGGATATAGAGACTTTCTTTCTTTTGTAATTTTTAAACATTTCTTAAAATTTTGAGTTGCAAATTCTATCTCTCTTTCCTTCCCTTGGTTCCCTCTCCCCTTCCTTAGATGGTAAGCAATCTGATATAGGTCATACATGTGTAATTATGTAAAACATTTCCATATTAGTCATTTTGTACAAGAAGACTCAAATAAAAGAAAAAAAGAATGTGAAAAATACCATGTTTCAGTGTGCATTCAATCAGTATTAGTTCTTTCTAAATGCTCTAAATTACTATTGATTAGAGAAATGAAAATCAAAAGAACTCTTAGGTATTATATCTCACTGGTCAGATTGGCTAACATGACAAAACAGAACAATTGTAAATACTGGAGAAGATGTGGGAAAATTGAAACACTAATGCATTGTTGGTGGAGTTGTGAACTGATCCAACTATTCTTTATTTTTCCCCAAATGCTTTATTAACTTCTGGTTTACATCATTCATTTCCACCGGATTTTGAGTTATAATTTTTTCCCCATTTTTCCCCTACCCACCACCCCAGAATAGAAGTCCCACAGGATATCCCCTCCTCCAATCTGCTGTCTCTCATATCTTCTCCCATATCCCTTTCAACATTTTCAGTAGGGCAAGGTGAATCTCTGTGCCCCAATGCCTATATATCTTATTCCCCAATTAGATATAAAACAGTATTAAGAATAGTATTTATATATTTTTAACCATTTGTAAAACATCAAATTCCAGATTCATTACCTTCCTCCCTTGTCATCAACTCTTACTGGGCAGATAAGCAATTCATTATATGTTGTACATATGTAGCTATGCAAAACATTACCATAGTAGATGTATTGTAAAAGACTGACTATACTTCCCTCCCTCTTATCCCACCTCCCACTTGGTCTATTCCCTACTTTGACCCTGTCCCTTTTCAAAAGTGGGTGCTTCTAACTTCCCTCCCTCCCACCCTGCCCTCCCATCCATCATCCCCCCTCTCAGCTCTTCCCCCCTACTCTCCTATAGGGTGAGATATCCTATTTAGTATGTATGTCATTCTCTCCCTGATCCAAATTCAATGATAATGAGGTTTTGACTTTTTGCCTTCCTGTTCTTCCCCTCCCTTGTAACCATTTTCCCTTGCCTCTTCCGTATGAGATAGTTTACCCCATTCTGTCTCTCCCCATATCCTCTCAATATATTCCTCTCTCACCTCTTAATTTCACCTTTTAAGTATCATCCCTTCCAATTAAATTCAACCTGTGCCCTCTATCTATGTATACCTGTAAACATATATGCACACATTCACATATGTATTCATATGCTCATATACCCTTCTTCAATTATTTTCATACTGAGAAAAGTTTCATCAGTTACACTTATTGTTTTCCCATGTAGGAATGTAAATACTTCAACTTTGATAAGATCCTTTTATTTTCCCTGTTTACCTTCTCAAGCTTCTCTTGCTTCTTGTGTCAAATTTTCTATTCAAGTCTGGGTTTTTTTTCCCTCAGGAATGCTTGAAAGTCCTATTCCACTGAATGACCATATTTTCCCCTGAAACATGATACTCAGTTTTGCTGGGTAGGTGATTCTTGCTCTTAATCCCAGCTTCTTTGACCTCTAGAATATCAAATTCCAAGCCCTTCAATCCCTCAGTGTAGAAGCTGCCAGGTCCTGGGCTATTCTGATTGTGTTTCCACAATATTCAAATTGTTTCTTCCTGGGTGCTTGTAATATTTTCTCCTTGATCTCAGAATTCTGGAATTTGCCTATAATATTCCCAGGAATTTCTTTTTGGTGTCTTTTTCAGGAGGTGATGGGTGGATTCTTTCAACCTCTATTTCACCCTCTGGGTCTAAAACATCAGGGCAATTTTCCTTGAGAATTTCTTGAAGGATGATTTCTAGGTTCTTTGTTTGATCATGGTTTTCAGGTAGTCCAATAATTTTTAAATTGTCTCTCCTGGATCTCTTTTCTAGGTCAGTGGTTTTTCCCATGAGATATTTCACATTGCTTTCTATTCTTTCATTTGTTTGGATCTGCTTAACAGCATCTTGATTTCTCATGAAGTCACTAGCTTCCATTTGCTCCAATCTAATTCTGAAGGAATGATTCTCCTCAGTGAGCTTTTGAGATTCTTTTTTTCATCTGGCAAATTCGACTTTTTAAGGCATTCTTCTCCTCATTGCCTTTTTGAGTGTCTTTTGCCATTTGAGTTAGTCTATTTTTTAAGTTGTTATTTTCCTCAGTCAGACTGTTGACTGTCATTTCATACTTTTCTTGCATCTTTCTCTTTTCTCTTTCCAATTTTTCCTCCACTTCTCTTATCTGCTTCTTAAGGTCCTCTATGGCCTGTAACCAGCTCGTATTTCCATTTGGGGCTTTTCTGACCTCCCAGTCCTTCTCCTATTCCATGCATCAATCCTCTTTGCCCCCAAAATAGGAGTCTAATGCTGAATTTTTCTGTTTTTTATTTTCCTTTGCCTAGGCATGTTGCTGCTCAATTACTTGACTTTTGGGCTTGTTGCCACAGTAGGACTCTGCCAAACGCTGGGGTTTTCTCAGCTAGTGGAGGTACCAGCTGGGTGCCCTCTCTGAAGCCTCCACACTCTCTGGCAAGCTGGCCACACACCCTAAGACCTCTACCTCACACTGCAATCCAGATCCAGGAATGTTAAAGCAAGAGCAATTACCCCCACCCCAGACTAGTTGCCAGATCCCCCTACACTCTGCAGGCCAGGAGCTGAAGCTCCAAAGTGGCACTCCCTAAACCGTGGCTACTCAGCCTCAGCAGCTTCTCAGCCTGGGGGTAAAAGTCAACATGCCCTCCCCACTAGTCCCACAGTCCACAGGGCACTGACCTCTCACTTTGTCCTTGGCATCTATGTGTTGATAATTCTGGAAACGCCACAGCTGCTGGTGTTCTGGAGTCCCTCCAGCTGGTTGCTGGTCAGGCCACCCTGGGACTAAAACCTCTAGCTCATATGGGCCTGGGCTCAACTCCCAGAGTGCCGTGCTAGATGCTCCCTGACGAGCTGCCAGGCTGTCCTCAGCAGGAGGTTAGCTTCTCTGTGTCATTTTGTGGTTTCTATAGCTCCAGAGTTTGTTCAGCGTATCCTTTGACATAAATTGGAAGTGGTGTGGGCCAGAGTGCTGAGGAAGTGCTGTTTCTACTCCCTCATCTTGACTCCGCACCCTAATCCAACTATTCTGGAGAGCAATTTGGAACTATGCCCAAAGGGCTATAAAAATGTGCCTACCCTTTGACCCAGCAACCCCACTTCTAGGACTGTACCCCAAAGAGATCATACAAGTGGCAAGAGGACCTCTAGGTACAAAAATATTTATAGCAACTCTTTTAGTAGTGGCAAAGAATTGAAAATCAAGGGGATTCCCATCAATTGGGGAATGGCTAAACAAGTTGTGGTATATGAATGTAATGGAATACTATTGTGCTGTAAGAAATGAGGAGCAGATGGACTTCATATTTACCTAGAGAGACTTATATAAACTGATGCTGAGTGGGGGGAGCTTCAGAACCAGGAGAACACTATACACAGTTAAAGACACATTGTATCTGTGATGTCTAACTTTAAAAGACTGGCTCTGCTCAGCAACACGATATTATAAGACAATTCCAAAAGACCTATGATGGAAAAGGCTATCCATAACCAGAGAAAGAATTATGGAGTCTGAATGCAGATTGAAGCAAACTATTTGCTCTCTCTCTCTTTTTTGTTTTGTTCTATTTTTTCTTTCTCATTCATTCCATTGGTTGTAATTCTTTACAACTTGACCAATGTTTGGTGTGAAGGTATATGTAGAGTCTATATCAGATTGCATGCTGCCATGGGGGTAGGGCAGGGGTAAGGAGAAGGAGGGGGAGAAAATTCAGAACTCAAAAGCTTATAGAACTGAATGTTGTAAACTAAAAGTAAATAATTTTTTAAAAAATAAACATAAAAATATTAACACTCTGTAGGCAGAGAGTATGCTTCATCATTAGTCCTGTGTATTGTCTTGGATCATTATATTGCTGAGAATAGCCATTGATTAGTGACATGCAAATCAAAACAATTCTTAAGTATTATATCTCATTTATAAGTCATCACAATTCTTCATTGAATAATACTGCTTTTACTGAGCACAATGTTCCCCTGGTTCTGTTCACTTCACTATGCATCAGTTCATGTAAGTCTTTCTAGGTTTTTCTGAAATAATTCTGCTTGTCATTCCTTATAGCACAATAATATTCCATTATAATCACCTACCACAGTTTGTTTAGCCATTTACCAATTGATGGGCATCCCTTTGATATCCAATTCTTAAGTAACGCAAAAAGAATTACTATAAATGTTTTTACAAATAGGTCTTTTTCCATTTTTGGATGTCTCTGAGATATAGACCTAGCAGTGGTATTGATGGGTCAAAGGGTAGGCACAATTTTACCACCCTTTGGGCATATTTCCAAATTGTTCTCCAGAATGTTTGGATCAGTTCACAACTCCATCAACAGTGCACTAGTGTCCCAGTTTTCAATGTGATGACTTTCAAGTGACAGCTACCACATTTAAAAGTTTTTGAAGCCATATAGATGAGCCTTTTATGCCCTTAAGTGAATAAGAAACTAAGTGAATATGGCCTTACACCCAAGAAAGTTATGTCAACAGCTAAGTTGCTTAAGGCTTAGTTCCTGAGGCTAACCAATTATTGGGGATAGATTCTTTAACTTTCAGGAAAAGATCTAACCTAATCTACCTAACCTACTTGATGTGTGTAAGAGGAAGGGGTATTTGTGTATGTGAGACAGAGAGACAGAAATACAGATAGAGAGAAAGAAAGAGATAGAGACAGAATGACGCAGAGAGATAGAAAGAAAGACAGCTTATGGTCTAGCACACTGTGACTTCTTAGCCAGATCTCCTCATAGTCCATAGGCTATGTTGACATTGTATAGAAAAAGGATCAACTGGGGCGGCTAGGTGGCGCAGTGAGTAGAGCGTCGGCCCTGGAATCAGAAGGACCTGAGTTCGGAGCCGGCCTCAGACACTTAATTCACACAAACAAAAACCTAGCCGTGTAACCTTGGGCAAGTTACTTAACCCCAATTGCCCTAAAGGGGCGGCTAGGTGGCGCAGTGAGTAAGAGTGCCAGCCTCGGAGTTGGGATGACCCAAGATCAGATCCGGCCTCAGAAAATGAGCACCCACGCATAAATAATGACTAGCCGTGTAACCTTGAGCAAGTTACCTAACCCCAATTGCTTTAAAAAAAAAAAAAAGAAAAAAAAGAAAAAGGATCAACTATAGTTTCATTTTATATTTCCTGATCACATACTCTTCCTTAAGTTTTAGGAACTTGAATAAAGCATGCAACCTTCTTTAGCCTTAATTTCTTCTCCTCCAAAGTGAGTGGGTAGGACTACATGACCTCTGAGGTCTCTCCCAATTATAGTTTTATGATGTGTTATCTATGAGAAAGCAAATGTTTAAAATAAAGACAAGTGAACATAATTGTCCCGAGTCCAAAAGGAAAGGCTTCAGGTTTCTACAATGGAATTCAAAGAATAAAGTATATGCATGATTACTAACACTTTGGAGCCTCAAATCAGGTAAGGGGTGGATTTCAGAAACACAGCATTTATCCCAATGTTATTTGTCTCAAGAAATCTTTTTTTCAGGATCTAGGTTTTCTTTCTCTGCTTGAACTTCTGCACTCTTGAATCCATTCAGTCCCCCATAATCTCCCCTTTTCTAGCTGTATTTGCCTTCTACACATTTTGTCAGAAGCTGGGTTCTTCTTCAAGTCTGATTTCTAAGTAGACTCCTTTGAATGTTAACTTTGGGAAAGGCCAATCATAGTTCACTAAAAGGACTTGTCACCTGATAAAAGAACAGCTTCATGTGGCATTTTTACAGTTATTTTCACACCAAATCATTAGCCTCCTTTTTGGAATTAGATTGTGTTTTCAAGGACCAATTCACATATACTCTCCCTGCAATTAAATATTTATTATCCTTGGGAACTCAATAATCATGTGATTGGATAAATTTACAAATAGTCTTAAATTCTGGATAGCTTTTTAAGTAACTACAAGTCAAAATTATTTGTTATGTGCATATATCACAAAAGTAGAGGTAAAACCATAAAAGTAATATGAATAATCAGAAAACAAACAATCAATCAGGCATTTATTAAGCACTTATGATGTGCTATGCCCTGTACTATGTATTAGAGATAAAGTAAAATGAATGAAAATTTCCCCACTCACATGGAGCTTATGTGTTATTGGGGGGTATAACAAGTACATATAATATATGTTTTCATATCAGTTATTAAATTTAAATATATGCAAAGTAATTAAAAGGTAGTTTGGAAGAGATTATTCTAGAAGTTGGGAGATTAAGAAGAGGGTTCTTGGGTTGTGGACTGTAAGGCAGAGGTAAGAAAGAAGTGCATTCCAAGTAGGTAGGATGGCCAGTGCCAAGGCACAGGTAGAATATTACATGTGAGGAACAGAGAAAAGGTGAGTTTGGCTAGATCATAGAGGGCAATACAATAATGATATCAATAGACTGGCATAATAACAAAACACATACATCATACAATATGGCTTCCAACCTTATCATTGCACCAAAACTGTTCTTTTCAAAATTGCTAATGGTCTCTTTATTGACAAATCCAATGACCTTTCCTCAGTCCTCTTTCTCCTCAACCTCTCTGCAGCCTTTGACACTATTGATAACCCTCTCCTCCTTTATACTCTCTTCTTCCTAGGTTTTCAGGACACTACTGTCTTCTGGTTTGTCTTCTACCTATCCAACCTCTCCTTTTCTGTTTCCCTTGTTAGATCCTCCTTCAGATCATATGGTCCAAACATAGGTGTCCCTTAGGATTCTGTCATGGGCCTTCTTGTTTCCCTCTATACTATTTCCCTTAGTGATTTCGCCTCCATACATTCTCTATCTCTCCTCATTCTCAAATTTACCTAGTCTTCTCCAGCTCTTAGCTGATTTTTATCTCTTGGTGTGGGGGGAAGGGAGTTTTCTCTACTCAACTCTCCTTCCTCTCCCCCATTGACCACCACCCCCATTAATCACCCCAGAAGAGACACCCCACCCATCCCAGTTGGAGAATCAGTTTTGGTTTTAGACAACAAACTCCAAAGTAAGGAAAATTGATACAATTTATACAATTATATGACAACAAAATTTACAATTTAAAATAGTGGATGAATAACTAAAAAATGTAAAATACACAGATTAACCGAATAAGAAATAGAGAATTTAAATATCCCTGTCACAGAAAAAGAAATTAAATAAGCCACCAGATGGGTTTACAAAATCAAAAAAGGCAGCAGCAAAAAATAAACTTGATTAGAAAAGATAAACACAGAAATTGAATTATGCTTAAAGAAGCTAAAGATAATGAATATGAACACTTAATAAATGCATTAAATGGCATACTATATAAATACTTAAAGGAAAAGTAAAATGAATTATAGAAAGAAGTAGTAAGTTTTAATAGCTGCAAACTTCAGTGTATCCCCTCTCATTCTTAGACAAATTTAACCATGTTTTTTAAGCTGAGTACTTCTAGAGAATTTTAGAAATTTTAGAAAGGTAGATTCCTGCCAATTACTGAATCGGAATAGAAAAAGAGTACACAAATTTATCAGTAGTTTATGGTATCTCTATAAAAAATTGACCACATATCAGGACCCAAAACAACCTCATAAACAAATTCAGAAAAACATAAATATTAAAGATATTATTTATTGACCATAATACAATAAATATAACATTCAATAAAAGTCTCTTGAATAAAAGATAAAATTAACAGATATACAACTTAATCCTAAAGAACTGGTGGGTTAAAAATAAAACAAATCATAGAAACAATTTCATCAAAGAACATAAATGCAATAAGAAAATATGCCAAAAATTTTTGAAATGTAGCTAGTCCTTGGGGAGAAATTGTGTCCCTAAATACTTTCATAAACAAAAGAAAAAAAAGAAAAAAGAAAGAAATGAGCATGTAATTGAAAAACTAGAGAAGTATAAAACCAAAAAACAAAAACAAAAACAAAAAAAAAACAAACATCAAAATGGAAGTTCTGAAAATTTGAAAAAGATATTAACAAAGTTGAAAAGAAAAAAAAATAGAATTGGTAAAGTTAAGTCAAGAACTTGGCATAATGAAGAAAAATCAAATAGATAAATTATTGTAGTGCCAATGCAATATTCACAGTGCTGACAGCAACTGTAAATATTCAGGCATAATTCTCAACTGCAAAATATAACAGACTCTCCAAATAGAAGATAAAAACAAAACATTTATTCAGACACCAGAAAACCAAATCTCAACATCAGGAAACTGAATTCATCATAACAAGATAGAAATTAATACACCTTAACACTGCAGAGAGCCACACTATCCTTAAACCTTCCCACAAACCAACACTCACAAGCCTGTCAAAACAAGGGGTAAACACTCACAAGGCTAGCTGTCTCCCTGGGTACATCCTCTCTCTCCTACCATCCAGCTGCTCTGACTCCCAGCTTCCTGTGGGCTCTGCTTCACCCTTTATCAAAGTCCTCCCACCATAGGCTCCATGTAATTACATTTAGCCTATTGGATGCAGGGAAGATCTTCAAATTCCCTTAGACTTATTAAGGGGGAGGGAAGATCTTCAATTTCCCATTACCATTATAATCATGGTTTGAAAAAATGAAGAGGAAACTAAATTGCTAGTATTAAAAATAAAAAGGAGAAATCACAACAAATTAAGAAACAAGGGAAATTATCTGAAACTATATAATTTTATGACAAAATTGACAATTTTAAGTGGATGAATAAAAAATATAAGTAAAATACACAAATCAACAGAATAAGACATTGAGAATTTAAATATCCTAGTCTCAGAAAAAAGAAATTAAATGAGCCACCAGATGGATTTACAAGTTTTTTTTTTTCACATTCAAAGAACAATTAATTACAATTATATGCAATCTGCAAAAAATAGGAAAAGATTCTATACAACTTCTTCTATAACATATTTATGTCTTAATGACTATGACAACAGTGATGATAATGGTGGCGATGATGATGATGATACCTAACCTAACACTTACTATGTACCAGGCATTGTGCTAACTGCTTTACAATTATCATTTCATTTGATCCACACAACAAACTTTTAAAGGTAAGTACTATTATTTTCCCCACTTGACAAATGAGGACACAGATAAAAATATTGAAAAGAGGAAGACATACTCACAATCAACCAGACTCACAAACAGCATTGTCATCCTCAACTCCTCTCTTATGTTCATCCCTCATATACAATTTGTAACCAAGTCTTGTCATTTCATATCATATCTTCTATATGTTCCTTTTTCTCCACTCACATAGATATTACTCTGATGGGGGCTTTTATCAGTTCATTTCTGGATTATTGTAATAGCTTCTTGATTGATCTTCCAGCTTCAAGTCTCTTCCCACTCCCTCCACCTTCACTCAGCTGCCAAAATGCTTTGCCTAAACCACATTTTTTACCACATCACCCCATCTCACCTCAACAAACCCAGTAGTTCCATATTACTACCGGCATCAAATATAAAACCTTTGCCATTTAAATATCCTCACTTTCTAGTGTTTTTATACTTTAATCCCTGATGTATGCTATATGATCCAGTGACACTGGCCTCTTTCCTGTTATTTGCACATGGTACTCCATAGTTTCATTTGTTATTCTCCATGCCTGAAATATTCTCATTCTTCATCTTCATCTGTTGGTTTCCCTGACTTACCTTAAGACTCAATTCAAATCTTACCTTCTTCAGGAAGTCTTTCCCCCTGCTAGTGCCTTCCCTCTGAGATTATCTCCTATATAGTCTATTATATATATGTGTGTGTGTGTGTGTGTGTGTGTGTGTGTGTGTGTGCATACACATAACAGTTGTCATATTGTATTCCATTAGAATGTGAGGTCCTTGAGAGCAGAAATTGTGTTTTTGCCTTTCCTTGCATCCCCAGTGCTTACCACAGTGTTTTTCAGAGAGTAGGCACTTAATAAATGTTTATTGACTGAGAGATAAAACCAAGAGAAGAAAACTGTAGGCCAATATATCTAATGAATGTAGTTACAAAATTTAAATAAATAAAACATTAGCCAAGAGAATATACCAACATATCAATACGATTCTACACCATGCCTAGGAACATAGGGTTGGTTCAATATTAGAAAACCTAAGTCCATAAAAAACCATATTCCTAAGAACAATGAAAACACATATGAATATAACAAAGGATACAGAAAAACCTTTGATAGAGTACAACATCCATTTCTATTAAAAACACTAAAAACTTTAGAATTATATGATCTTTTCTCAATATGGCGAATAGTATCAACATAAAACCAAGAGTCAGCATATGTGATTAATAGTCTCTTCTAATAATATCAAGTGTGAGTATATGCATTATCGTAATTACTTGATACAATGCTAGAAAAACTAAGCATAGGAATAATATAAGAAAAAGGAACTGAAAGAATAAACATAAGAAAAAATACAAAACCATCATTTTTGTAGGTGACATAATGGTTTATCTAGAGAATCTAAAAGTCACTAAAAATTGATTGAAACAATTAATAACTTTGTCAAATAAGAAGTATATAAAATAAACCCACACAAGTCATCCAATTTTCAGCATATTTCCAACAAAACCCAGCAGGAAGACATAAAGAGAAAAGTATCATTTAAAATAACTACAACATGTATAAAATATTTAGGAGCCTACCTACTAAGGCTAATAAAGGAAATCTATGAGTACAACTACAATAATCTTTTTATAAGATAGACCTGGGTGATAAAAAAAAAAAATCACTTATGTATAGGCAGGACCAACATAATAAAAATGACAATATCATATAGGCTAATTTACTTATTTAGTTCTGTATCAATCGAATTATGAAAGGATGACAATATAGAAGTAGGAAAAGTAATAACAAAATTCATCTGAAGGAACAAAAAGCCAAGAATCCTGAGATAAACGCTTGAAAAGGGTGTTTTGCTTTTTTTTTTAAGTAGAGGCACAGCAGTACCAGATCTCAGAAGATAAATAGTGATTATAGAAGAGAAATGAAAGACTGGATTGTTGGAAAGATGTTCAGTGTTCATACCTTGATCTTACTAATGTGAAAAAAAATAATGATATAACTCAAATTACTCTCCAGATTTAGCACTATGAAAATAAAGTTTTGAAATGAGTGGACATAGATAAAAAAATCAAATTCATCTGTAGTAATAGATAATAATACTATAGAATATACTTATTAAAGAGACTATGAAGAACTTGATAAGATCATCCAAATTAAATTAAAAAATTAATATAGGTTTGAATACTCAGTAACATCAGTGCCAAGATATGCATAGTTATAGCTCATGAATAAAAATTTTAAAAGGCCTAAATTTTGTAGGCTACATATATTCTTACTTTGTTGTTATAACTATATGTGTATATATATATATATATATATATATATATATATATATATATAGTGTTTATAAGGTCATAAATTATAGGGTTTGCAAAGCACTTTACAAATATTATCTCAATAAATATCATTATTTATCCCACACCTGGGAGATAAGGGCTGTTATACTTATTTTACCTGCGAAAAAAGTGAGACAGAAGGGTTTTTTGTTTGTTTGGGCTTTTTTGTTTTGTTTTGTTGTACTTTGTCCATGGCCATGAAGCTACTAAATGTCTAAGACTGAATTTGAACTCAGGTCTTCTTGACTCTGAATCCAGCACCCTATACTGGATATAAACATTAAATAACAGTACAAAAGGTTGCTCATTATATTTATCAGACAAGGAACAACCTTCTGTAGGGGAGAGAGACAGATATTCCATTCCATCATACACACCTTGTAAACACTTTTCCACTTCACATTATCCTATTCCTAAGCTACCCACCCTTTCCACTTTATTCTCTGGATTCTTGATCCATAGGTAAAAAACTTGCATTCATCTTAAATATTTTCCTTTCCCACTCCTCCCATCTTCTGGTTTTCACTGAGACCTGACTCCCTCCTAGGCTCCCCAGGCTCCCATAGTTCAGGTAGAGGAGTTGGAATACTTCTTGTTCCCCATTTCCACTTCCAGGTTTTCTCTCTGCCATTATCATTCAATATCCTCTCCTATTTTGAGGTTTATTCAATCCATATCCCAGTCAAAATATGGTAGTTGTTATCTACTAATCTCCTAGATAACTCTCCTTTTTTTCTTTAATGAGCTCGTTGCCTCCTGCCCTCATCATACTAGAAGACTTCACACATATTGATACTCATTCAAACACCCTAGCCACTCGGTTCCTCAACTAACTCATTTCTCATGACCTACTCTTCCAACCCAACTCAATTACACACAAAAATGGTTGTACTCTTATCTTACCACCCCTCCCAAATGCACACTTTCATATTCTTGAATTCTGAAAGTCTCTTACATGATCACAATCTGTCATCTTCCACTTCTCCCTTTGCCTTGCAATCCCAAACCCTATTTTTCATCTTCCAATCCATCAACCTCAGTTTATTCCCAAGCTATTACCCCCCACACTGACTACATTTTCCTCCCTTCCCCCCTATGATCCCTTAGTGAACTAGTTCAACATTACCCTGTCCTCTTCTCTGGAGTCCCTTGCCCCCTTATCCTATTTCAGATCTCAGCTTCATATTACTCCCAACATCCACTACCTATACTCCTACTCACATGCTGTTGAAGGAAGCTACAGAAAATCATAAAGCTGTACTGGTTAGGTCCACAGCAAATATGTAACATAATCTCAACTGCATCCTCAGTGAGATAAGGCAATCCTTTTACACCTCCTTAATTGATTCACTATCTTACTAATGACAGCAGCTGTCTTAGATGTTTTCATCTCCTATCAAACAATTCACAGCTCCTTCCACTCCTAGCCCTATCCTCTTAATGAGAGCCTTCTCTCAAATTCACTGAAAAAATCATCTCCACTTCCTTTCCCCTCACTCTTTCTTAACTGAACTTCTGCCCCTGCCATTCCACTGATACTGCTCTCTTCAAAGTAATCGGTAACCTCTTAGTAGGAAAATCTAATGGTCTTTTTGATATTTTTAATTTAACATTCTTTTTTTAATGTTGAGTTCAAATTCTCTTCTTCTCTCCAGCCCTACCCCCATCCACTGAGAAGGCAAGTAATTTGATATCAATTACATGTGTGAAATTATGGAAACCATTTCTGTATTAGCCATGTAACAAAAAAATGGGAAAAAATAAAAAAATTAAAAAATATATATTTTAATTTACACTCAGGAGTTCATCAGTTCTCTCTCAGGAGGTGGATAGCATTTTTCATCACAACTCTTTTCTAATTGTCTTGGATCATTGTATTGATCAGAGTAACAAAGTCTTTCACAGTTGACCAATGTTAAAATATTGCTGTTATTGTGTATGGTGATTTCCTAGTTCTGCTCACTTCACTTCATATCAATTCATATAGGTCATCCCAGGTTTTTTGGAAATCATCATTTTTAGAGCAATAATATTCTAACAATTATATGACTTGTTCAGTCATTCCCTAATTGATGGGTATCCCCTCAATTTCTAATTCTTTGCCAACATAAAAAGAGCTTCTATAAATATATTTGTACATATAGGGTTCTTTTTTATCTTTTGGGACACAGACTTAGCAGTATTATAGCTGAGTCAAAGCGTATGCACAGTTTTTTTTTGTTTGTTTTGTTTTATTTGGAGGGGGGAAGGTAGGGCAATTGGCATTGACTTGCCCAAGGTCACATGGATAGTTTTTTGTGTGTGTATGTTAAGTGTCTAAGGCTGGATTTGAACTCTGGTCCTCCTGACTCCAGGGCCAGTGCTCTATTCACTGTGCCACATAGCCGCCCCTGAGTATGCAGAGTTTTATAGCTCTTTGGGAATGGCTCCAAATTGTTCTCCAGAATGATTATACTAGTTCACAATGAATTAATATCCCAATTTTTCTACATCCCCTCCAACATTTGCCAGTTTACTTTTCTGTCATCTTAGCCAATCTGATAGATATGAGGTGTTACCTCGGAGTTCTTTTAATTCAAATTTCTCTAATAAATAGTTATTTAGCGCATTTTTTCATATGACTAGATAACTTTGATTTCTTCTTATGAAAACTGGCTATTAATATCCTTAGACTATTTATTAATTGGGGAATGGCCCTTATTTTTATAAATTTGATTCAGTCCCCTATATCTTTGAGAAATAAGGCCTTTATCAGTGAAACTTGATCTAATTTTTTATATACTTCATTGTCCATGGTATCTTTTATCAAAATGTAATTTCCCTGCTTATCTCTTTTAATTAGGTTTATTTTTGCTTTTGCTTTTTTTTAAGATCATGATTGCTACCCCTGCCCATTTTTTTAACTTCAGCTGAAGCATAATAGATTCTGTTCCAGCTCCTTATTTGAAGTCTGTGTGTGTCTTTCTGCTTCCAATGTACCTCTTGTAAACAACATATTTTTTGAATTCTACTTTCTAATCCATTCTGTGTCCCACTTCCATTTTATGAGAGAGTTTATCCCATTCACACTGATAGTTATGATTACTAGCTGTGTATTTCCCTCCATCCTATTGTGTTCTGTTTATCCTTCTCTCTCTCTCTCTCTCTCTCTCTGTCTCTCTCTCTCTCTCTCCCTCTCTCCCCCTCTCTCTCTCTCTTCAAAAATCTGTTTTGCTTCCGACTACTGCCTCCCTTACTCCATATTCCCTTTTATCACTCTCTCCTATCACTTTCCCCTCCTACTTCCCTATTTATTAAGATAGATTTCTATACCCAACTGAATGTATATGTGCATATATTCTATGTGCATATAGAATATATGTTCTTCCCTCTCTTAACCAATTCCAGTGAAAATGAGGTTCAAGTGTTGCCTCCCTCTCATTTCCCCTTGCCCTTCTAAATTTCTTCCTTGGGTACCTCTTTTATATGAGATAATTTTGCATTCTATCTCTCCCTTCCCCCTAATCTAATGTATCCCTAATTTTCATCTATCCATTATTTTTTGAGATCATCCCAACATAATTGAGTTACTCATGCCCTCTCTCAATGCTGAGTCTTTCTAACTGTACTTTTAACTATATAAACATAAGGTTCTTTGTTGAGGACCACAGGCCAGCGGGACCCTGACCCTGATGGCTGAGCAAGCCCTCTCAGGTGTTTGGCCTGCTGATGGGTCTGGATTGGTTCCCCATCCCCCAGGAAAAGTTCTCAAACTTACAGGTGTGAGGATTAGGTCCTAGAGATAAGCATGGCATTTTACACCCACAGCCTGGAACAGAGAAGTGGAAGACAATTAGGGTGGAGGATTATGGCTCTATAAAGCTGTGCCTGGAACAATAAACATTGACTCTTTACTTTCACCGTTCCTAGATCCCCTCTCTTTTTATGCACCCACTAGCAGTCTCTGGGTCAGCGACACTTTCTCAGCCCTGCTTGGGGACAGCAGGGCTCCCACACTTTCTCAGTCCTGCTACAGGACAGCAGAGCTCCCAAACTTGGCTCCCCACAGTTCGTGCTAGTTACATAAATCATCTTCACATAGAGAAAAGTAAACAGTTTAGCCTTATTGAGTTCCTTATGGTTTCTCTTTCATGTTTACCTTTTCATGTTTCTCTTGAATCCTGGGTTTGAAAGTCAAATTTTCTAATCAGCTCTGGTTCTTTCATCAAGAATTCTATTGCAATAAATATTCGTTTTCCATCTGAAGGATTATGCTCAGTTTTGTTGGGTAGGTTATTCTTAGTTGAAATTCTAGCTTCTTTACTTTCTAGAATATTCTATTCCAAACCCTTTGCTTCTTTAAGGTGGAAGCTGCTAAATCTTGTGTGATCTTGAGTGTGACTCAATGATATTTGAATACTTTCTTTCTGGCTGCTTGAAATATTTTCTCCTTGACCTAGTAGCTCTTGAATTACAGTTATAATATTCCTAGCAGTTTTAATTTTGGGGATCTCTTTCAGGAAGTAAGCAGTATATTCTTTCACTGTTTTACCCTCAGGATGTTAAATATCAGGACAATTTTCCATTATAATCCCTTGAACTACAATGCCTAGGATTTTTATTTTCTGCCTTTTTTTTTTTTGAGGGCAATTGGGGTTAAGCGAAATGCCCAAGGTCACATGGCTAGATTTTTGTGTTAGGTGTCTGAAGCCAGACTTGAACCCAGGTCCTCCTGACTCCAGGCCCAGTGCTCTACTCACTAGCCACCCCTAGGCTTTAGTTTAATCATGTTTTTTTGATAGTCTAATAATAATTTTTAAGTTATCTCTCCTCAATCTATATTCCAAGGAAGTTCTTTTTATGATGAGATATTTCACATTTTGTTGTTTTTCATTCTTTTGATTTTTATTGTTTCTTGATATCTCATGAATTCATTAGTTTTCACTTGCTCAGTTTTAATTTTTTTTTTTGTGGCAATTGGGGATAAGTGACTTGCCCAAGGTCACATAGCTAGTTTTTGTGTTGTGTCTCAGGCCAGATTTGAACTCAGGTCCTCCTGGCTCCAGGGCCAGTGCTCTATTCACTGAGCCACCTAGCCACACCTCAGTTCTAATTTTTAAATAGTTATTTTGTTCAGTGAAGTATTGCACCTTCCTTTTGACCAATTCTGTTTTTAAGGAGGTTTATTTTTTAGTAAATTTTTTGTCTCTTTTACTATTTAGACAATTTTGTTTTTCAAGGTGTGGTTTTCTTTTCAAATTTTTTTTTTACTTTTTATTTTTTAGATTGCATCATTCATTTCCACAAGATTTTGAATTACAAATTTTCTCCCCATTTTCCCCTACCCACAACCCCAAAATAGCAGTCCCACTGTATATCCCCTCCTCCAATCTGCTGTCTCCCATATCTTCTCCCATACCCCCTTCAACTTTCCCTAGGGCACGGTAGATCTCTATGCCCAGTGCCTGCATATCTTATTTCCCAGTTACATATAAAATAATATTAAAAATAGATATATATATATATATATATATATATATATATATATATATATATATATATATATATATATATGTGTGTGTGTGTGTGTGTGTGTGTGTGTGTGTGTGTGTGTGTGTGTGTGTATGTATGTATGTATATGTGTGTATTTGATTTTAAAACTTAGAATCCCAGATTCATTCCCTTCCTCCCTTATCACTCACCCTTACTGGGAAGATAAGCAATTCAATATAGGTTGTACATGTGTAGCTCTATGCAAAACATTATAGTGGATATATTGTAAAAGACTGACTATATTTCTCTCCCTCATATCCCACCTCCCACTTGTTCTATTCTCTACTTTGATCCTGTCCCTTTGCAAAAGTGGGTGCTTCCAACTTCCCTCACCCCCAGCCTGCCCTCCCTTACATCATCCCCCCTCTCATCCCTTTCCCCCCTAATCTCCTGTAGGGTGAGATACCCTATTTAGTGTGTATATTGTTCGCTCCCTAAGCCAAATTCAATGAGAATAAGGTTGACCCATTCCCTTTTGCCTTCCTGTTCTTCTTCTCCATTGTAACTATTTTCCCTTACCTCTTCTATATGAGATAGTATACCCCATTCTGTCTCTCCCCATCTCCTCTCATTATATTCCTCTCTCACCTCTTAATTTCACCTTTTAAGTATCATCCCTTCCTATTAAATTGGTCCTGTGCTCTCTATCAATGTATACCTGTACACATACACACATATCCACATATGTATTCATATGCTATATACCTTCCTATATAGACATATATATGTGTGTACATATATATAGACTTATATATATATGTAGACATATATATGTAGACATATATATTCATGTGTGTATATATATATATACACATTTCTATTCCCTTCAACTATTCTCATATAGAGAAAAGTTTCATAAGTTACAATTATCATTTTTCCGTGTAGGGATGTAAATAGTTCAACTTTGATAAGTTCATTATGATTTCTTTTTCCTGTTTACCTTCTCATGCTTCTCTTGCTTCTTGTATCTGAATGTCAGATTTTCTATTCAACTCTGTTGTTTTCATCAAGAATGTTTGAAAGTCTTCTATTCCACTGAATGACCATATTTTCCCCTGAAACATGATACTCAGTTTTGCTGGGTAGGTGATTCTTGGTTTTAATCCCAGCTCCTTTAACCTCTAGAATATCATATTCCAGGCCCTTTAATCCCTCAGTATAGAAGCTGCCAGATCTTGTGTTATCCTGATTGTGTTTCCACAATATTCAAATTGTTTCTTCCTGGCTGCTTGTAATATTTTCTCCTTGATCTGGGAATTCCAGAACCTGGCTATAATATTCCTAGGAGTTTTCTTTTGGGGATCTTTTTCAAGAGGTGATCTGTGGATTCTTTCAACCTCTATTTTGCCCTCTGGGTCTAAAACATCAGGGCAATTTTCCTTGAGAATTTCTTGAAGGATTATTTTTAGGTTCTTTTTTTTTATCATGGCTTTTGGGTAGTCCAATAATTTTTAAATGATCTCTCCTGGATCTATTTTTCAGGTCAGTGGTTTTCCCAATGAAATATTTCACATTGCCTCCTATTTTGTCATTTGTTTGGATCTGTTTAATAATATCTTGATTTCTCATAAAGTCACTAGCTTCCATTTGCTCCAATATAATTCTGAAGGGATGATTCTCTTCAGTGAGCTTTTGAGATTCTTTTTCCATCTGGCAAATTGGGCTTTTTAAGGCATTCTTCTCCTCATTTCCTTTTTGAGCCTCTTTTGCCATCTGAGTGAGTCTATTTTTTAAGGTGTTATTTTCCTCAGTCAGATTGTTGACTCTCATTTCATAATTTTCTTGCATAATTCTCATTTCTCTTCCCAATTTTTCCTCCACTTCTCTTATTTGATTTTCTAAATCTTTTTAAAGCTCCTCTGTGGCCTGTAAGCAGCTTATTCTTTTCTTGGAAGATTCTGGTGCAAGAGTTCGGACTTTGCTGTCTTCCTCCTGTTCCATGCTTTGATCCTTTTTTCCCTGAAATAGGAGTCTAATGTTGGATTCCTCTGTTTGCTCTGCTTCCCTCATTTGCTCATGACTTTTGGGCTTTTTGCCACAGTAGGACTCTGCTACCAGATGGGGAGCTTTATCCCAAACGCTGGGGTTTTCTCAGCTGCTACAGCTATTAGTTGTGTGTCCTCTCTGAAGCCTCCACACCCTCTGGCAAGCTTGTCACACACCCCAAGACCTCCATCCTAGACTACAATCCAGATCCAAGCATGTAAAAGCAAGAGCAATTACCCCTCAAACTGGTCACTTTGTCCCCCTACACTCTGCAGGCCAGGAGCTGAAGCTGCCACATAGAGGCAGATGCACACCACAGTGCCTCAGTGGCTTCTTCCTCCAGGGGATAAAGGCCTGCACTCCCAAAGTACTGGATCCCAAAGTCCACACTTTACTGACCTTTCACTTTGTCCTTAGCATCTATGAGTTGATAATTCTGGAAATGCCACAGCTGCTGGTGATTTGAAGTCCCTTCAGCCAATGGCTGGTTGTGGCCACCCTGAGGCTAAAACCTCTGGCTTGCACAGGGCTGGGCTGGGCTCCCTACACACTGCCCTAGCTGCTTGCTGCCAGCCTGCCCGGCTGTCCTCAGAGGGAGGTTAGCTTCTCTGTGTCATTTCGTGGGTCCTGTAGCTCCAGAGTTTGTTCAGAGTCACCTTTTACATGAATTGGAGGAGGAGGGAATGGGAGCCCCTCAAAAGTCCTGTTTTTACTCCGCCATCCTGACTCTGCCCCACACTAGACTATTTGGTTCACCATACCCTGTACACATGCAAGTTTAAGAAAAGTGCTTTTTCAATTTTTCTCCAACAAATAGGAAACCCTATCCCACCATCAAGGCTTCAGAGTAGCCAGGCCCAGCTAGGCTGCCTGCCAGTTCCTGGTTTCATGCTGGAGGAAGAGCCAGAGAGATCATGCTGCATCTCACCTCGTGGTCTTGCTCACTCCCTCAGGATCACCCTCCTTCCATCCCTCCTATCTTTCCTTCCTTTTGTTCTTCACCTGCTTACCAGCATCAGGACAAGGCTGCAGCTGAGATGGCAAGATGTTATTTTCTTCAAGGCATTTTTGCGTGGGTGCTTCTTTTACCAAGCTCTTGATTCTTTTTTCACAATTTTCTTGCATCACTAATTTCTTTTTGTGAAATTTTTCCTTTAGCACTTATATCTCTTTCTTTAACTCTTCTAGGAATTCTATCCAGTTTTCTTTTTTTTAACTTTGAGCCTTTGCTTGTAGCTGTTTCATATTATTGTTTCCTTCTAAGTTTGTATCTTGATCTTCCCTGCCATCATAGTAGTTTTATGATCAGATTCTTTTTTGTTTCTTTGTTTGCTTGTTTTTCCATCCTATTTCTTTATATTAAAGTTGGGCTCTGGTCACTTGGGGTGGTGAGATTCCATCCCAAACTTCAAGCTTTTTTCAACTGCTATTTTTTGTTTTTCTTTTGTTTTTTTTTTAATATATATATTTATTTTTTTTAAGTTTTCAACATTCACTTCCACAAGATTTTGAGTTACAAATTTTCTCCCCATCTCTCCCCTAACCCCCAATCCAAGATAGCAAGCATACTTCCCCTTCCCTCCATATGTTCTCTCTTATGTCCTCCCCATTCTATCCCCCCATTACTTTCTTGTAGGGCAAGATGGATTTCTATACTCCATTGCCTGCATATCTTATTTCTTGTATGTATAAAACCATTTTTAACATTTCGTTTTTGTTTTTGTTTTGTTTTTCTTAAGATTTTTTATTTTAAAAAAATTTCCATGTATGCAGCATAACAGCAAAAGAAGACTGAATATGAAACATTGGATTTCTGTTTCACACTGCTTACTTTTTTTGAAAAATTATGTAACAAATACTATACAATATATCCTCTTGGTTCTTTTTTTCTCTCTTTTTTTATTTTTTAGTTTATATCATTAATTTCCATAAGATTTTGAGTTAAAAATTTTTCCCCAATTTCCCTACCCACCACCCAAAAACAGCATTCCCACTGATTATCCCCTCCCCCAATCTGCTCTCTCCCATATCTTTCCCTGTTCCCCCTTCGACTTTCCAATATGGCACGGTGGATCTCTATGCCCCAGTGCCTGTATATCTCATTTCCCAGTTAAATGTAAAATATTAATAATAATATGTACATATATTTTTAAACATTTGATTTTAAAACTTTGGATTCCAGATTCTTTCATTTCCTCCCTTGTCACCCACCTTCACTGGGAAGATAAGCAATTCAATATAGGTTTTACATGTGTAGTTATGAAAAACATTTCCATAGAGATTATATGGTGAAAAACTAACTATATTTCTCTTCATCCTATCCTGACCCCATTTATACTATTTTCTCCTTTGACCCTATCCCTTTTCAAAAGTGTTTGCTTCTAACTACCCTCTCCCCAAATCTGCCCTCCCTTCTATCATTCTACCTCTTATTCCCTTCCCCCCCTCTACTTTCCTGTAGGATAAGACATCCAACTGAGTGTGTATGTTATTCCCTTCTTAAGCAAAATCCAATGAGAGTAAGGTTGACTCCCTTTTACCTTTCTGCTCTTCCCCTCCATTGTAACAGTTTTATCTTGCTCCTTTTATGTGAGATAATTTACCATATTCTATCACTCCCCTTCTCCTTCTCCCAATATATTCTTTTCTCATGTCTAAATCGTATTTTTTAGGTATCATCTCTTCATATTCAACTCACCCTGTGGCCTCTGTCTATGCATACATGTACACACACACACACACACACACACATATACCCTCCTTACATGTTTATGTATGTGTATATATATATATATGTGTGTGTGTGTGTGTGTGTGTGTGTGTGTGTGGGAATGTAGGAATATAAATACTTAATATTTAATAAATTTCTTATGATTTCTTTTTCCTGTTTACCTTCTCATGCTTCTCTTGTTTCTTGTATTTGAAAGTCAAATTTTCTTTTCAGTTCTGATCTTTTCACCAAGAATGCTTTAAAGTACTCTACTTCATTGAATATCCATATTTTCCCCTGAAGTATTATACTCAGTTTTGCTGGTTAGGTGATTCTTGGTTTTAATCCTAGCAACAGAATATCATATACCAAGCCCTTTGATCCCTTAATGTAGAAGTTGCTAGATCTTGTGTTATCCTGATTGTGTTTCCACAGTACTCAAATTATTTCTTCCTGATTGCTTGTAATGTTTTCTACTTGACCTGGGGATTCTGAAATTTGGCTATGATATTCCTAGGAGTTTTCTTTTGGGGATCTTTTTCAAGAGGTGATTGATGAATTATTTCAATTTCTATTTTGCCCTCTGGTTCTAGAATATCAGGGAAATTTTGCTTGATAATTTCTTGAAAGATGATGTCTAGGCTTTTTTTGATTGTGGCTTTCAGGTAGTACAATAATTTTTAAATTATCTTTCCTGGACATATTTTCCAGGTCAGTGGCTTTTCCAATGAGATATTTCACATTGCCTTGTATTTTTTCATTTGTTTGGGTCTATTTTATAGTATACTGATTTCTCATAAAATCATTAGCTTCCATTTGCTCTGATCTAATTTTTCAGGAGTTATTCTCTACAGTGAGCTTTTGAAATTTCTTTTCCATCTAACCATCTTGCTTTTTAAGGCATTCTTCTCCTCATTGCCTTTTTGGACCTCTTTTGCCATTTGAGTTGGTCTGTTTTTTAAAGTGTTCTTTTCTTCAGTTAGACTGTTGACTAATTTTTCATTGTTTTCTTACATCATTCGCATTTATCTTCCCAGTTTTTCCTCTACTTCTCTTACTTGATTTTCAAAATTCTTCTTGAGCTCCCCCATGGCCTGCAACCAGTTCATATTTTTCTTGGTAGCTTTTGATGAAGGAGTTTTGACTTTGTTTTCTTCTTCTGGTTCTATGTTTTGATCTTCTTTGTCCCCCAAAAAAGGATTCTATGATCTGATTGTGCTTTTTCTGTTTGCTCATCTTGACAGCCAATTACTTGGCTTTTGAGCTCTTTGCCACAGTAGACCTCTGCTTCCAGGGTGGAGAGTTTTGTGTCCCAGATTTCTAGGGTTTTGCGCAGCTGTTGTCAGAGTTTTTTCCATGCACCTGGCTCAGAACTGTAAGGAGGACTTTTTCTCCACAGTCTCAACAAGCTCTTCCACATCAGTGCTCCTCACCCCAGAACCACCACATAAGACTGAAACCCAGATCCAGGCAGGGCAATGCAAGAGAATCATGCCTCTGTGCCAACAGAGAGATTCCTGAAAATGCCCCCTGGACAGTCACTTGGTCCCTCTACAATCTGTAGGCCTTGAGATGGAAGAAGCAGCAACTGCAATCACCATCACGTTTGCTGCCCCAGGGGCAGGAGCTGGACCACACTCTTCTTTCTTTTTTTTTTAAACAAATGCTTTATTAACTTCTGTTTTACATCATTCATTTCTGCCATATTTTGAGTTACAATCATTTTCCCCCCGTTATTCCCCTACCCAACCTCCCAGAATAGCAGTCCCACAAGATATCGCTTCCTCTAATCTGCTCTCTCCCATACCTTCTCCCATACCCCCTTCGACTTTTCCATTAGAGGAAGGTGAATCTTTGTGTCCCCATCTTATCTCCCAATCATAAGCAAAAGAGTATTAATAATAGTATTTATATATATTTGAAACATTTAATCTAAAGACCTCGAATTTCAGATCCATTTACTTCCTCCCTTGTCACCTATTCCCTCTGGGGAGATAAGTAATTCAGTATATGTTGTACATGTCTAGCTATGCAAAACATTATCATAGTAGATATATTGTACAAGGCTGCTTATAATTCCCTCCCACTCATCCCACCCCCCACCTGGTCCATTCCCTACATGATCCTGTCCCTCTTCTATAGTGGGTACTTCTAACCTCCCCTCCCCCCAAGGATGCCTCCCCCCCATCAGTCACCCCTCCTGTCATCCCCCTTCCCCCTATTCTGCTGCAGGTTGAGATATCCCATTTAGTATGTATGTCATTCTCTCCCTGAACCAAATTCAATGAGAATGTGGATTTGCCTTTTTTTCCCCTTACTATTCTCCCCCTCCCTTACAACCACTTCCCCTTGCTTCTTCTACATGAGATAGTTTACCCTACCCTGTCTTTCCCCATCTCCTCTTGCCACTTTCCTCTCTCACCTCATAATTTCATCCCTTGAGTATTCTCCCTTCCCAACAAATTCAACCTATGACCTCTATCCATATATAACTGTAACCATATACACACACATTCACATATGTATTCATATGACCACACACCCTTCTTCCATTATTTTCATAGTGAGAAAGATATCATCAGTCACAGTTATTGCTTTTCCATATAGGAATGTAAATAGTTCAACTTTGATAAGTTCCTTTTGATTTCTTTTCCCTGATTACCTTCTCAGGCATCTCTTGCTTCTTGTGTCTGGATGTCAAATTTTCTATTCAATTCTGGTTTTTTCCTCAAGAATGCTTGAAAGTCCTCTATTCCACTGAATGACCATATTTTCCCCTGAAGCAAAATACTCAGTTTTGCTGGGTAGGTGACCCGTGGGTTCATTCTCAGTTCTTTCGCCCTCTGGAATATCATATTCCAGACCCTTCTATCCCTCAGTGTAGAAGCTGCCAGGTCCTGGGCTAGTCTGATTGTGTTTCCACAATATTGAAATTGTTTCTTCCTGGCTGCTTGGAGTATTTTCTCCTTGATCTGGGGATTCTGGAACCTGGCTATAATATTCCTAGGAGTTTTCTTTTTGGGATCTTTTTCAGGAGGTGATCTGTGGATTTTTTCAACCTCTATTTTGCCCTCTGGATCTAAAACATCAGGGCAGTTTTCCTTGAGAATTTCTTGAAGGGTGATTTCTAGGTTCTTTCTTTGATCATGGCTTTCAGGTAGTCCAATAATTTTTAAATTGTCTCTCCTGGATCTATTTAACAGGTCAGTGGTTTTTCTCATGAGATATTTCACATTGCCTTCTAATCTTTCATTTGTTTAGATCTGCTTAACAGCATCTTGATTTCTCATAAAGTCATTAGCTTCCATTTGCTCCAGTCTAACTCTGAAGGAATGAATCTCCTCAGTGAACTTTTGAGATTCTTTTTCCATCTGGCAAATTCGACTTTTTAAGGCATTCTTCTCCTCATTGCCCTTTTGGGCCTCCTTTGCCATTTGAGTTAGTCTATTTTTTAAGGTGTTGTTTTCCTCAGTCAGGCTGTTGACCCTCATTTCATACTTTTCCTGCATCCTTCTCATTTCTCTTTCCAATTTTTCCTCCACTTCTCTTATTTGATTTTTAAAGTCCTTCTTAAGGTCCTCTATGGCCTGCAACCCGCTCATGTTTTCCCCTGGGGCTTTTGGAGCAGGACTTCTGACCTCATAGTCCTTTTCCTGCTCTATGCCCCCAAAATAGGAGTCTAGGGTTGCCTTTTTCTGTTTCCTTTGCCTTGGCATGTTGCCACTTAATTACTTGACTTTTGGGCTTGTTGCCACACTATGGCTTTAAGGCCAGCTAGAGGAATTTTTGTCCCGAATGTGTGGGGGGCAACTTCCGTTTCTGGCAAGCTGTAAACCCACCCATGACTTCCACCCTAGATCACAATCCAGATTCAGGAAGGTTAAAGGAAGAGCGATTACCCCCCAAGACTGATCGCTGGATCTCTCTACAATTAATTGCAGGCCAGGAGCTGGAGCTGCCTCTGAAAACTACAAAATGATGTGTCTCCTCAGCGGCTTCTAGCCCCCAGGGGAGGGAGCCGACGCATTTCCCCAAATACAGGTACCAAAGTCCATAGGACACTAACCTCTTACTATGTCCTAGGCATATCTATGTTGATAATTCTGGAGTTGCCAAGGCTGCTGGTGTTCTGGGGTTCCTCCAGCCAGCTGCTGGCCCTGCTGCCCTGGGGCTAAAACCTCGGCTCATGGGGACCTGGGCTCGGCTCGCCGCGCTCTGTGCACTGTGTGCTGCCGGCTCCCAGAGAGCTGAGCTGGTCCTTCCTGCAGGGCTGCTGGGCTGTCCTCAGCAGGAGGTTAGCTTCTCTGTGTTGTTCTGTGGGTGCTGGTGCTCCAGAAGTTGTTCAGAGTCCCCTTTTACATAGTTTGGGGGGAATCTGGGGGCAGAGTGGCTTGGGTGAGCCGTTTCTACTCCGCCATCTTGGCTCCACCCCCCACACTCTTCTTTCACCTGGGATGAGCAGGGTTCCCCACTGACCTTTTACTTTCTCTTTGGCATTTAACAGTTGAGAACTCTGGAAACTGCTACAACTGCCAGTGATTCACTCTTCTGAAGACTGCTCTGGCCAGTTTGTGGCACTGGTTTATGCCCAGGTGACTCACATGGGACTGTGCTTGGCTCTCAGCCCAATGTGATAGACCCTTCCTGTTGGCCTGCCAGGCTGCCTTCAGCGGGAGATTTGTTTCTCTCTGTCACTTTGTGGGTTCTGTAGCTCTAAAATTTGTTTAGAGTCATGTTTTACTGGTATTGGGGGTGGTTAGAGTGGGAGCTCAAGCAAGTTCCTGCTTTTACTCTGCCCTCTTGGCACTGCCCCCTGAGCTGCTGTTTTTATAGCTAGTTCTGAATGACTACAAATTTTCGGTGCTTATAATTTAGTATTATCCTGGGAGAGGTTGGTCAACCTTCTCCTAGTCTGTGGTCTTGTCTTTATCTAGAAGGGACCCTTGCTCCTTTGTAGCTGCAAGCACTAGTACTCTTCTCTGCCTTGGAACTGTGACCAATGTTTCTCTTCCTTTATAACTGACAACTATCACTGATCTCCACTCTTGAACTGTGACCCCAAATTGCATATGGGCAATGGAGCACACAGTCCTGCACCCACTTTCAGCTCCAGGTCCCTTGTAATATCTTTCTGACTAGCTGTCCAAGCCCAATACCATCTCTGCTCTGAGAGTTCCTGCTGTTTGGGTACTGGGCCTGCTGCCACCCCAGTGTAACAGATCTCTCTTTCCAACCTCCTAGTTTGTCTTGGGATGGAAAAATGTCTCACCTCAACCTTTGATTGGTTATTCCCCTCCAGAATTTGACTTGACGTGTTATTTTTTAAGTTGTTTGGAGGGTAAGATTGGCAAAGTTCAGGTGGGTTTCTGCCTCTGCTCCACCATCTTGACTTTCAAGGTCTTTTCTCAGTTTTCATTGTGCATGACCTCTTTGCAGCCTTTGACACTAACAATCACCCTCTACTCCTTGATACTCATCTCTATAGGTTTTTATGACATTGTTCTATCTTTTTCTGATCACTCCTTCTCAGATACCTTTTCTAGATCTTTCTACAGGTCACCTCTGCTAGTCATGAGTGGATTCCAGGACTCTGACCCGATCCCTCTTCCCTTTTCCTTCTATACCCTTCCATTTGTTGATCTTATCAGCTCCAACGTATTTAATTATCATCTCTCTGCTGATGATTCTCTAATCTATCCATCCTTAACCTCTTTCCTAACTTCTAGGCTCATATCTTCAACTGCCCATTGGATATCTTGAATTGCATGTCCTATAAACATCTCAAACTCAGCAAACATGCCCAGAGCTAGACTCATCATTCCCCCAACATCTCCCTTCTTCCAAATTATCCTATTACTTCAAGAGTACCACCATCCTCTTGGTTATACAGGCTTACATCATAAGTGTTATTCTTTACTCTTCACTTTCACAACAGATACTTAATCTTTTTCTGAGTCCTGTTGGTTTTACTTTCATAACATATCTTGTATAAGCATCTTTCCCTCCTTTGACACTGCCACTACCATGCTACAGATCATTACCTCAGCTTGGATTGCTGTAATACTTTCCTGTTAGTCTCTGCCTTAAAGTTTTCCCCATTCCATTCCATCCTTCATTCAGCTATCAAATAGATCTTTCTAAAGCACAGGTCTGAACATGTCTCTCCCTTTCCCTACTTAAATTCTAGTGATTCCCAACATGACTACTGTGGAAATGTTTTGCATAACTACACATGTGTAATCTATGTTGAATTGCTTGTCTTCCCAGTGGAGGTGGATGAGGAGGGAAAAAAGGAGAGAGTCTGATACTCAAAGTATTGAAAACAAATGTTAAATTAAAAAAATTATTGTTACATGCAACGGGGAAATAAGATATATAGGCAATGGGGTATAGAAATCCATCTTGTCCTAAAATAAAATAAGGGGGAAGGGATAGTGGGGATCTATGAGAGGGCATACTGGAGGAAGGAGCAATTAGTATGCTTGCTATCCTGGGGAGGGATGTAGGGGAGAGATGGGGGAAAATTTGGAAATCAAAATCTTGTGGAAATGAATGTTGAAAACTAAAATAAATAATTTCTGCAAAAAATTAAAAAACAAACTCTAGTGACTCCCTGTCATCTCCACAATCAAATATAAAATCCTGTTTGGGGTTCAAAACTTTTAATAATTTGCCTTTTCCTCCTCCTATATAAAGCGTGCATGCATGGAAGAGAATAGCCTTTATTTCACCCCAAGGAAACTGCAGAAGGCACAAAGGATTCTGAGGAACCCATAAACAGATACATAAAAACTTAAAGTAATAACATAAGCCCATGAGCAATCAAGATAATTCTATGCCTTCTTTGATGATTCCCACTTTTTCACTAGAAATTATTTAACTGAGTTACACCCTATGGCTTTTACTACTCTCAGAAAGAAAATGTACTTTTATTGTCAGCAGGTAAATACTCTGACATTCCTGTGAATCCATAGGGCTCCATCAGAGTGCTACATAATTCCTCCTAGATTAAAATTGTCACTAGGTGGTTTGGATTCCCCTCAGAATGAAAACAAACTTTGGAGCTCATGGGCCCATAATCACCTTCCCTTTGAACATATATTCTTTCAATCTACATGCATTTATTCAATGTCTACTATGTGTCAGGCATTGATTTAGGCTTTGGGAATGCAAAAACAAAAATGATATAGCCTCTGTTCTCCAGGAGCTTACACTATTTGAATATATTGCAGAAATATAGTTCTTCTGTTCTCCCATATTGTGATTTTGGTCCTTTTATATTACTATCTCTTCCCATAGATGAAGAAACAAAATTTTAACTTTAATTTTTAAAATGCCCTCCCTTATAACAAAAAATCATAATCAAGCAAAACTCTATTAACTGTCCATGACAAGAAATATATGTCTCATTCTGCACCTTTAATCCATCAACACTCTTTCAAGAGGTGGGAAGTATGATTCATCATTGGTGAATCATTATTTTTTCAAACTTAGTAATTATATATTTTTTATCCTTTGTTATTAGGAAAGTCATTTTATTGCATTCTATGGTCCTGAAGTGACTCATTACATTTTGACCCCAAACATGAATCACTATCCTGGTGTAAGATTGATCTAACCCAGAATGTTTAGTGTGGTTTGCAAGGGCATTTTATAGTATCCCATGGTTAAATTCATTTTTGTGTGTGGGAGAATGGTAGAAGGGATGAAAGGGGGCCTTGGGTGATAGGGTGGACATGTGTAGTGTCTATCTGGTGGCTAAAACATTTTGAGGCTACCTTTCAATGGGAGAAGAAAGCTGTTCTTGTTAACCCTGTAAGGTTAGCACAATGGATGCTTAAGGAGTTGAGCAGGGAGCAAAATCGAGTATTCCTAGGCTTTCATTGTTGGCTTAAGAAAAGCTGGATTGCTGTGTGACAAAAATGAAAATAAATTGCCCTTATAGGTCAGGCAATTAGAAGCAGAGATGAAGTTTTACTATCTTTAAGAACTGTGCCTTTAAGACAGAGAATTTAGAACAGTGTAAATGGGCAGTGTTAATGGGGGCAGAGGCTAACAGAATAGAAAGTATGATCTTTGACCCAGATGTTTTTCCTTAGAATGTGTTAAATCTTGATGATGTGAAGTTTACAAGGACAGAGAACAGAAGCAGGGGTGATGGATAAGGATTAGGAACTTTAGCAGGAGGTTAAAAAAAGCATTGAGATTATCCTATTACTAGCCCCCCAACCTGAACACACACACAAGATTTTATCTCCCAAGAACAACTTCCTCCATAACAGAGTCTAAGGGTGAACAGGTTTTCATTATCAACAAACTTGAGAAGCTGCACAAAAAAACTTAAATGGCAAACTGTTTAATGATTTGTTAGGATATGATCTAATGAATGCAAGTCAGAATATTTCTTAGTTGCAGGATTCCATTGGCTCGAAGAACTTATAAAAGATTTGCTCTTGCAAAGTCAACTGAAAGGATTAGAGGAACTATGAATTCTTTCTAGAGTTAATTCCACAGTGAGAGAGAGCAAGAGACAGGGTAAAAATTTTAAAAGAGATGGAATTGGAGGACTGGAATTATATCACCTCCCCATTCATTCTTACTAGCCTGCTTTCAATATAATTAGATACAAATTTTGAGGAAAGCCCTATCCAAAAGGCATCAAACTTAAGAGTTACTTTCCCTATTAGAATGCCATACAATTCAGAGTAGAACAAGTGTTTAGGTTTGAATGGGAGTCCCAGAAGCTCTCTATGGAGTTAAGACCATCCACACAAATAGGTGTTCTGGTGTGATGAGAGGAGGCACAGTGCCACCCATGGTAGGTATATGGATGGCAATAATACCCTTTCCTATATAGTGATTTGGGAAAGATTTTGAAACATGAAACTGATAAGATGATTGATAGTCAGCCTATAGAGGTAGGATAACAAAAGAGCTTTCTATTCAGTCAAAATTTACAGTATCCCTTAAAATCCCATGCCACATGATTGTTCAGAGCCACCCAAGTATTTTCTCTAGCTGACTTTCCTTGGACTTAAATTATTCTTACTTCAGGACTGCAGGGTACCAGATACCTGTTGAAGGAAGAGGGTATCAAATACACAAGGGTTTTGCTAGATACCAGTGCCCAGGTTGTCATTACTCTAGGACAGCCTCAATGAGTCTATAGGGGTACTCCAGTTTACATCAGAGATTTTTAAAATATTTAATTTATTTTCAGCTTTCAACATTCACTTCTATAAATTTAAAATTTTCTCCCCCTCCATCCCCTCTCCCTCCCCAAGATGGCATGTGATCCAATATGGGCTCTACACATACATTCCTAATAAACCCATTTTCACATTAGTCATATTGCATAGAAGAATTATAACAAATGGGAGAAACCATGAGAAAGAAACCAAAACAAAAGAGAAAAGAGTCTGCTTCACTCTGCATTCCTACTCCATAGTTCTTTCTCTGGATGTGGATGGCATTTTCCATCATGAGTCCTCTGGAATTGTTTTAGATATTTGCATTGTTGAGAAGGATTAAGTCTTTCAAAATCAGTCCTCACACATTGTGGCTGTTATTGTGTACAATGTTCTCCTGGCTCTGCTCACTTCACTTAGTATCAGTTCATGTAAGTCTTTCCAAGATTTCTCTGAAGTCTGCATTCTCATCCTTTCTTATAGCACAACAGCATTCCATTACATTCATATACCACAACTTGTTTAGCCATTCTCCAGTTGATGGGCATCCCCTCAATTTCCAGTTCTTGGCCACCACAAAAAAAGCTGCTAAAATATTTTTGTACAGGTGGGTCCTTTTCCCATTTTTATGATCTCTTTGGGATACAGCCCTAGAAATGGTATTGTTGGGTCAAAGGTTATGCACATTTTTATAGCTATTTGGGCATAGTTCCAAATTGCTCTCCAGAATGGTTGGATCAGCTCATGGCTCTGCCAACAAAGACTAGTGTTCCAACTTTCCCACATCTTCTTCAACATTTATCATTTTCATGTTTTGTCATGTTATCCAGTCTGATGGGGGAATGTGGTACCTCAGAGTTGGTTTGATTTGCTTTTCTCTAATCAATAGTGATTTGGAGCATTTTTAGTATGACTATAAATAGTTTTAATTTCTTCCTTTAATTCCTGCCTCTTCATATCGTTTGACCATTGATCAATTGAGGAATGACTTGTATTCTTGTAAAATTGACTCAGTTCTCTATATAGTTTAGAAATGAGACCTTTATCAAAGACATTAGTTGTAAAAATTCTTTCCCAGTTTTCTGCTTCCCTCCAAATCTTGATTGCATTGGCTTTGTTTGTGCAAAAATTTTTCAATTTAATGTAGTCAAAATTATCCATTTTGCATTTCATAATGTTCTCTATCTCTTGTTTGGGCATAAATTCCTACATTCTCCATAAATCTGACAGATAAACTATTCTTTGTTCCCCCAATTTGTTTATAGTATCAGCCTTTAGACCTAGATCATGTACCCATTTGGACTTTATTCTGGCATATGGTATCAGAGGTTGATCTATGCCCAGTTTCTGTGTTCTGGGACTGCACCAAACTATTTTCCAGTTTTCCAGCAGTTTTTGCCAAACACTGAGTTCTTATTCCAGAAGCTGGGGTCTTTGAGTTTATCAAACAGTAGATTGCTACAATCGTTGACTGCTGTATCTTGTGTATCAAACTTATTCCACCAATCTACTCCTCTATTTCTTAGCCATTACCAAGTGCTTTTGATGATTGCCACTTTATAATACAATTTAAGATCTGGAATGGCTACGTCACCTTCCCCAGCATTTTTTAAAAATGAGTTCCCTTGATATTCTGGACCTTTTGTTCTTCCAGATGAATATTGATATTATTTTTTCTAACTTTATAAAATAATTTTGGTCATTTTATTTACTGAATAAGTAAATTAATTTGGTAGAATTGTCATTTTTATTATATTAGCTAGGCCTATCCATGAGCAACTGATGTTTTTGCAATTATTTAGATCTGACTTTATTTGTGTGAAAAGTATTTTGTAATTGTATTCATATAGTCCCTAGGTTTGTTTTGACAGGTAGTCTCCCAAATATTTTATAATGTCTACAATAACTTTAAATGGAATTTATTTTTCTGTCTCTTGCTGTTGTGCTTTCCTAGTAATGTAGAAAAATGCAGATTTATGTGGGTTCATTTTATATCCTGTAACTTTGCTAAAGTTATTATTTCAAGTAGTTTTTTTACTTGATTCTCTAAGTATATCATCATATCATCTGCAAAGAGTTATAACTTGGTTTCTTCTTGCCTATTCTAACTCCTTCAATTTATTTTTCTTCTCTTACTGCTAAAATTAACATTTCTAGGACCATATTGAATAATGGTGGAGATAATGGACATCCTTGTTTCACCCCACATCTTATTGGAAATGCATCTAGCTTATGCCACTTATCTATAATGTTTGCTGATAGTTTTAGGTAGATGCTACTTATTATTTTAAGAAAACATCCATTTATTCCTATACCCTCCAGTGTTTTCAATAGGAACGGGTGTTGTATTTTGTCAAAAGCTTTTTCTGCATCTGTTTTCTGTTAGTTTTGTTGTTGGTATGATCAATTATGCTGATAGTTTTCCTAATATTGAACTAGCCATGCATTCCTGGTATAAATCCTATCTGATCAAAGTGCATTATTCTCGTGATAAGTTGCTATAATCTTTTTGCTTATATTTTATTTAAAATTTTTGCATTACTATTCGTTAGGGAGATTGGTCTATAATTTTCTTTCTCTGTTTTGGCTCTTCCTGGTTTAGGTATCAGTACTATATTTGTATCATAAAAAGAATTTGATAGGATTTCTCCAATTTTCCCAAATATTCTATATAGTATTGGAATTAATTGTTCTTTATATGTTTGATAAAATTCACTTGTAAATCCATCTGACCCTGGAGATTTTTTCCTATGGAGTTCATTGATGGCTTCTTCAATTTCTTTTTCTGAAAGGGGGGTATTTAAGTATTTACTCTTCTATAATCTGAGCAACTTATATTTTTGTAAATATTCATACATTTCACTAATATTGTCAAATTTAGGAGCATACAATTGGGCAGAAGAATTCCTAATTGCTGTTTTAGTTTCCTCTTTATTGGAAGTGAATTCACCCTTTCCATTTTTGATACCGGTCATTTGGTTTTATTCTTTCTTTTTTAAATCAAATTAATCAAAGGTTTATCAATTTTTTTTCATTAAACCAGGTCTTAGTTTTATTTATTAGTTCAATAAATAATTATCAGTTTAATAGTTTTCTTAATTTCAATTTTATTAATCTCTCCTTTGGTTTTCAGTATTTCTAATTTGGTATTTAATTGGGGATTTTCAATTTGTTCTTTTTCTAGCTTTCTCAGTTGCATGCCCAATTCATTGATCTTCTCTTTTTCTTGTAAGCATTATTCATGTAAGCATTCAGAGATATAAAACTTCCCCTAAAAGCCACTTTTGTTGCATCCCACGTTTTTGTATGTTGTCTCATTATTGTCTTTCTCTTGAATGAAGTTACTAATTGTTCTATGATTTGTTGTTTGAACCACTCGTACTTTAAGATTAGATTATTTAGTTTTCAATTAATTTTTAGTCTATCTTTCCATGACCCTTTATTACATATAATTTTTATTTCATCCTGATCTGAAAAGGATGCATTTAGTATTTCTGCCTTTCTGCACTGGATTGTGAGGTATTTACGCCCTAGTACATGGTCAATTTTTATGTATGTGCCATGTGCCACTGAAAAAAAGGTATATTCCTTTCTATCTCTTTTCAATTTTCTCCATAGGTCTATCATCTACCTTTTCTAAAATTTTATTCACCTCCTTAAGTTCTTTCTTGTTTATTTTGATGTTAGATTTATCAAGTTCAGAGAGGGGGAGGTTGAGGTCCCCCACTAGTATAGTTTTGCTGTCTATTTCTTCCTGTAACTCCCTTAACTTCTCCTCTAAGAATCTAGATGCTATACCACTTGGTGCATATATGTTTAGTAATGATGTTACTTCATTGTCTATGGTGACTTTTACCAGGATATAGTTTCATTCCTCATCTCTTTTGATTAGATCTATTTTTGTTTTGCTTTGTCTGAGATTAGAATTGCTATCCCTGCTTTTTTTTTACTTCACCTGAAACACAATATATTCTATTCCAGTCTTTTACCTTTACCCTGTGTGTTTCCCCCTGTTTCAAATGTATTTTTTGTAAACAACATATTGTAGGATTATGGTTTTCAATCCATTCTGCTATCTGCCTCCATTTTATGACCTGATAATTCTTGAATTTGGCTACAATATTCGTTGGTGTTTTCAATTTGGGATCTCTTTCAGGAGGTGATTGGTGGCTTCTGCCAATGACTATTTTACCCTCTGGTTCTAGAACCTCAGCGCAGGTTTGGTTTTTTTTTGTGTTTTTTTTTTGTTTTGTTTTGTTTTGTTTTGCTCTTTATAGGGCAATTGGGGTTAAGTAACTTGCCCAAGGTCACACAGCTAGGTTTTTTGTTTGTGTGTACAGTAAGTGTCTGAGGCCGGATCTGAACTCAGGTCCTTCTGACTCCAGGGCCGACGCTCTACTCACTGCGCCACCTAGCTGCCCCAGGGCAGTTTTTCTTGATGATTTCTTGGAAGATACTGTCCAGGCTCTTTTTTTCATCATGGCTTTCTGGTAGGCCAAGAATTCTTAGATTATCTCTCCTGGATCTATTTTCCAGGTCAGTTGTTTTTCCAATGAGATATTTTATGTTTTCTCCTATTTTTTTCATTCTTTAGATTTTGTTTGATTCTTGATGCCTCATAACTTCTACTTGCCCATTTCTAATTTTTAACAAATTGTTTCTTTGGTTAGTTTTTCTACCTCCTTTCCATTTGGCCAATTTTACTTTTCACAGAGTTATTTTCTCCATTTTGCCAATTTTACTTTTTAAAGATTTGTTCTCTTCAGTGAATTTTTTGTCCATTTTTTAAAAAAGAATTGGTCAATTTTTCTTCTACCCCGCTAATTTGGCTTTTAAAATCCTCCTTGAGCTCTTCCAAGAATGCTTTTTTGGGCTTGAGACCAATTCATACTCCCTTTTGAGATTTTAGATGTGGGTATAGTGTCAATGCTGTCCTCTTCTGAATTTGTATTTTGATCTTCTCTGTTCCCATAGTAAGACTCTATGATTTTTGCTTCCTGTTCATTGTGATTGCCTTTTTCCTGGCTTTTAAAATGGATCTCTGCTTCTGGGGCACAGGCGGCTCTGTCCCAAGCTTCTTGTGCTGGGAGCTTGGGACCTGGTTACTGGCTTTGTGTGCTGTGGCCTCTGGTTCTGTCGGATAGAAGTTATATAATGCTGCAGCTCACCTGGTGCTGAGCTGGAGCTGGCTGGTGTGTGCCAAGGTTGAGGTCAGGTGATGACTTTCTGAGTTTCCTGGGATTACACTGAAGTACACAGTGTGAGCTGTGGGGAAGGGGTGGTCTGGATGCTGGAAGTCTCTACCTCCCCTAGGGCTGCTCTAGAGCACAGGTAGACACCTGTCCATGCTGCTGTCTGCCGATTCCCCTGGCATGCCTGGGGTCCTAGTGTTGATGCTGGCCAGCTCCACCCCTCTGGGACTCCAGATTTCCTGCTGCTCTGCTGAGGTGGGGCTTCCTGGACTCCTCCTGTCCTGTCCTGGTCCCTTCAGACACAGTAAAAAGGATCCTTCCTGTTGATCTTCCTAGCATCCCAAGCTAAAAGACTGCTGTATCCTTCTGCTGACTCCACTATTCTAGGATTTTTCCTGGGGCAATGTTCTCTGTGTTTTTCAAGGTCAACAAGTGGGGAGGAGAGCACTTATGGTTTACTCTGCCATCTTGGCTCCCAGAACTTCAAGCTGGTGACTTTCAAATATTTAATCTGTGGGCTGATAGCCCCAGGACTAACTGCTGCCACTGCTACAGGACCTGTGCTTCTCTCTCACCTAGCTCCTACAGACCTCTGTCCTGCACTGAGAGGTTTGGAATCGCCAATGCCACTGGCGATTCAGTCCTCCAGGGCCTGCTCCCACTCTGCTGTGGTCCAGTGTAAACCCACCACACTCTGCACTCTCCCAGGCCTGTGCAACAGATCCTTCCCTTCCAGACTCTCCACATTCTGTCTCCTAGTGGATTCTGCCACTCTCAAATTTGTTCAGATTCACTTTTTAGAAGTATCTGAAGGAATTTGTGAGATATCTCAGGTGATTCCATGCTTTTACTCTTGGCTCTATCCCTTTCCCTCTCTATCAGGGATTTTAAGGGATATGCCACTGAAGGAAGTAATACCCTTTCTCAGGTAGATGTGGATGAAAGTTCCCCTATTTGGGACTAAGTTGTGGTGGTTAATCAGGAGGAGTATATCATGGACACTAATATTTTAACTTCTTGGGTGCCTTTAACTCTATAGGAGCTTGCAGTGTTTTCTATGCTAGTTGTTATGGATAAGTTTATATGAAAACTTTTGAAGTTGTCTAAATCAACATATCAAGTTAATATGAAACAATTTCAGTTACTGGAATAAGAGGATGAAATTTCCTCCTTATAAATGGAGATAAAGGGTACTACTAATATTACATTTATATCTTGAAAGTACCCTCTGACCTGGAGGTCCTCCTTCTGATAAGAGGGCTCCCTTCCAGAACCTCCACTTATATAGGGCACTCAGACCAGCCATTTCTCAATTTCCTACCTAACTACACTCCTCTGGCCTTCTCCATCATGACCCTGCACTAAGTACCTTCTCCCTCCCCTTCATTTTCAGCTTTCTTTTATGTGTTGTCTTCCCCCATTAATATGTAAGCAACTTTAAAGCAGAGACTCTTTTTCCTTACGTCTGAATCCTCAATACTTAGCACAATGTCTGGTATATATAAAGTGCTTAGTAAATGCTCATTTACTGACTAACTTTGTTATACTAACTTTCCTTGTAATAACTCAATATGTTAAAAGAAGGCAGATATTATCTGGCAACCTACAGTAGATTGTTAAGATCTTGATGAAGTTTTTATGCCAATTATTGTGGTCATTTCTGCTGTCAGCATGATATACCAAGTATCCCTGACCTCAGGCAAGTGATATGGATCACTGAATTTACCAAGTTTTTTTTCTCTCTATCAATGACAGAAACCTGTCAGAAACCATTTGTTTTTACCTGTGAGGGAGTTTAGTTTACCTTCAGCCTCTATCCTAAGAGTTATTTGCATTGTCCATTATATTGCCACAGTTTTGTGGGCAAAGACCAAAAAGAAGCCCAACTTCCTGAAAGCATTGATGTAAACCACTATACTGATGATGTATTGTTCACTGAGCTGGATGAGGTCCCAGTTACAGAGTCCCTAGATTGGATGGTGGCTTATATGAGACACAAAGAGTGTAAGATCTCCCTTTAAAAAATTTAGGGTCCAGTTCACTCAATTAAGTTTTAAGAAACACATTAGAGGGAAAGAACTTTTTGTGTCAATGAATGCGTCCACCTTTGAAAAATCAATATGACATAAACCCATGCAATTCACAATCTTCCTGAATAGCAAATTGATTATATTGACCTGTTCCCCACATCTCATGGCAAGAAATTTGCCCTGACTGAGTTGATACTCACTCAGGATATGGTATTAAATCGCCATTTAAGTCTGTTACCAAGGCAGCTAGGTGGTAGCTAGGAGATATAGAGGATAGAAAGCAGGATCTGGAGTCAGGAATATAAGAATTCAGACCCTGTCTCAGACAGGATTACTAGCTGTGTGTCTCTTGCCAAGTCACTTTGCTTCTTGGCACCTCACTTTCCTCATTTGTAGAAGAGGGATAATAATAGTTCATATATATAAATCATCTTAGGAACACCTTGGTGGCACAGAGGATAGAGTTCTAGGGCTTAGAATCAGGAAAATCCATCTTCATGAGTTTAAATATGGCCTCAGACACTTATTAGCTGTGTGACCTTGAGTAAGTAACTTAGCCTTATACACCTCAGTTTCCTTATCTCTAAAATGAGCTGGAGAAGGAAACGGCAAACCATTCCAGTATCTTTGCCTAGAAACTCTAAATGGGGTCATCAAGAGTTGGACACAACTGAAACAATGCAACAACAAAGCATCTTGTGAAACTTAAAGCCGTAAACATGTGTAAATATATATAAACATGTAAACATATTTTTATTATTATTATGCTAGCTATTATGGTCACCAAAATCAAAACTGAAAATATATGGGATATTTTATACTCAAAAAAGGTCTGAAGTTTGGCTCACCACCATCACCTTTGCTGGGTTTTTCCACCAATCTTCCTCCTGTTATGTATGTTTATTATTTATACTAAACTCCTTCGTTAGGGCTATTTATGCTAGAATGGTTTTAAGATTATTTTAGTGGTGGAAGTTTCCCCTAGAAAATTGGGAGGAAGTTGCCAATAAAGGGTGGGTTATGATAGGAGCAACACTTGCTTTCTATAGGTAGGTTTGGTTTCCCATTAACTACATTGGGAGGCTGCTCTCAGGATCATCATTGGTTTGGCTTCCTGACTGCCTGAGGCATAAAAGACTAGTCTACAGGGAACTGGTGTCAGATGTTTTAGCAGAATTCCCTCTACTTTGCAGAAAATGCATTTCTGAGCTAGAATGGACAGTTGCTGTGGTGACTATGAGGCAGAGAGAAATAGTGTTTTATCTGTGCCAATATTCTTTTTAGCTTTAGATATCATATTTTTAATCTCTTATCAGTAAAGTTATTTTAATTATATATATGGGGAATGTGAAGGTGGAGGGATATAGCTATTTTATTTCAATTGCTATTTTTTTAACCTTAGGAATTTCACCTTTTTTATCCTTTGCTACAGGTAGTTATTTTATTGCATTCTGACCTGAATCACCGAGGTGACCTGATTAGATGTGGTTTAGAATAAAGGTAATCCCAGAGAAAACGATGCCCACTAAATGTCTTTTCTCTACCTGGAATGCTAGATTCTGGCATGATACATTCTGGGAAATAGCCTTTGACTCCCTGTACCTAAGTAGGAGGGAAAGGTTCAAGAATGACATTGCCCATGAGCTCTCCGTAATCATGTCATCAGCACATGCAGCTTTTCTATGCTTCTCCATCAATCAAGAGTGCTGACTAAGTACTTACTATATACCAGGCATTGTGTTACATGCTGGGAATACAATAAAGGTAAAAACATAGAGCCTACCTTCCAGGAGATTGCATTCTAATGAAGAAGCCAAGATACAAACAAACAACTATGTCCATAAGAGATGTACAGTGTAAGTTGGAGGTAGTCTCCCAGTTGGAAGGATCAGGGAAGTCCTCTTGCAGATAGTGGGATTTGAGCTGAATCTTCAGGGAAGCCAGGAAGTAGAAGTGAGTAGGGAAACCATTCCAGGAATGTGGGAAAGACAGTAGAAAAATCATAGAATCCGGAATTGGATGAAGATGCAGGAAAACCAATGGGCTGGATGGAATACATAGAGGAAAGCAAGGTATAAGAAGACTGGAAAATATGAAGAAGCCAGGTTTTGAAGGTCTTTCAGAAAGGTCTTTCAAATACAAACCAAGAATTTCACATTTCATCCTGAATGTAACAGAACCACTGGAATTTACTGAATAAGGGAAGACACGGTCAGACCTATGCTTTACAAAGATCACTTACATAGCTGAGTGAAGGATGGGCTGGAGTAGGGAGGGATTTAAGGCAGGTAGACCAAGCAGATCAGTGTGATCTGATAAGAGCCTGAATTAAGGTAATGGATTGTGAGGGGTGAGAGGGGGATAAGAGCTCTTTTGCAGGTAAAAAAAGACTAGACAAGAGATTGTCTACATGGGGTAAATCTGATTCACTTGTAAGTCATGGTATCACCTTCCACATATCATGGTCCTTTTCGAGAAGAAAGGGCAAACAACAACAGGGATAATTAGAGAAGATAGGTCCTTTATATGGGCCTCAGAGTTCGTAATGTTCACAACTTGTTTACCAGTTATGAAGCTCACTTGCACAACCACAGGAATGCTGACGAAGATATCTCCACCCTGGGTTAGTAAAACTCCATGTCCAAACACAGCATGGGTGGTATGTCTTGATCCTTTGGAAAGTTCCCCAATTTGTTTTTGTGCCTCCAGATCACTCTTTCTTGTCCAATATGAGCAGATGACCATTTCATGACCACTTAGCCAGTGAAGATGCCCTGTGCTTCACCCAACCTGCTGATATGTCATTTTTAGCCCTCAAGAGCAAGGTTTAATCAACCTTGTACTTATCAACCTTGGCTTCTGTATTTTGCCATGCCTCTTTTGCATATTTGAGCATCAAGCCCTAGAAAAACAAGGTGCTGGGGACCAAGGCATTTCAGATCATGAGGAAGATCTGGGGTCTACTTCATCAGAGTGACTATGGAGCACTTAATAAAGTGTCATTGGCTCAGAGCTCTGCCTTTTTCAAATGTTATTGGAAAACAAACTACATTTTTACTCACTCAATTAAAGGTATAGAGAATATGAAATCCTGTGTTTATTATTTATTGACTATATATGTATATATGTGTTTTGTGTATGTGTGTATAGATATATAGATATGTATATATATATATATATATATATATATATATATAGAGAGAGAGAGAGAGAGAGAGAGAGAGAGAGAGAGAGAGAGAGAGAAACTGTATTTGGTAGAAGAAACTGCAACCATAAAGATTCTTTTCCAGTAACATGTTTCACGTGCACAAAATTTAAAATCATCTAAGAATCTTTGAAAGATGTAACAACCCGTCACTTTCTCAGTTTGGAACAAATATAGCAGAAAGATAGAAAAAATATAAAATTTAACAAAATGCCATAGAAACTAGAGCTAAAAGAATTATGGTATCTTCTAAAGGGAATTGCTAAAGACTATATGTATTCTAAACACCATGTGAAACTATTTACAAAAATTTACTAAGTGGCATGACATAGAGATATCACAAATAAATGTAAAAAAGAAGAAATAGTAAATGTATCCTTTATAGACTGTTAATATAATTTTTTTAAAAAGTAATCAGTTCAGAGAGCTCAAAAAAAGGACACACACATATGAAATCCTAAATAATGAGGATGTCAAAGAACCACTCATAGGAGCAAGTAATAATTTGATGAAAAAAAATTATAATGATAAAATGAGAAAAGAAAATTTCTGAGGTACAGCTAAAGTAATCCAGAGGGGGGAAATTATATCCTTAAAAACATATGTTAGCAAAATAGAAATGGGGATTAATGAACTAAAAATGCATTTTTAAAAATTAGAAAGTCAATAAAAACTTAACCACAAAAGATGAGACATTGAAAATTAAAGGAGAAGGAACTGGTTCTGGGTGGAGCCAAGATGGCGGAGTAGAAACAGCGTGTCCAAGCCACTCTGCCCCCAGATTTCCTCCAAACTACGTAAAAGGGGACTCTGAACAACTTCTGGAGCCCCAGCACCCACAGAACGACACAGAGAAGCTAACCTCCCGCTGAGGACAGCCCAGCAGCCCTGCAGGAAGGACCAGCACAGTGGTCTGGGAGCCGGCAGCACACTGCGCACCAGAGAGCTGAGCCCAGGTCCGCATGAGTCAGGGTTTTAGCCTCAGGGCAGCAGGGCCAGCAGCCGGCTGGAGGGGCCCCAGAACACCAGCAGCTGTGGCGATTCCAGAATGGTCAACACAGACATGCCTAGGACAAAGTGAGAGGTTAGTGCCCTATGGACTTTGGGACCAGTATTTGGGGAATGCGTCGGCTTCCTCCCCTGGGGGCTAGAAGCCACTGAGGAGACATGCCATTTTGTAGTTTGCAGAGGCAGCTCCAGCTCCTGGCCTGCGAACTGTAGGGAGATCCAGCGATCAGTCTTGGGGGGTAATCGATCTTCCTTTAACCTCCCTGGATCTGGATTGTGATCTGGGGTGGAGGTCCTGGGTGGGTTTCCAGCTTGCCAGAAACGGAAGTTGCCCCCCAACACGTTCAGGATGGAAGCTCTCCTGTCTGGTGGCAGAGTCCTATTGTGGCAACAAGCCCAAAAGTCAAGTAATTAAGTGGCAACATGCCAAGGCAAAGGAAACAAAATGAACAGAAAAATGAAACATTAGACTCCTATTTGGGGGAAAAAGAGGATCAAAGCATGGAACAGTCAGAGGACTGTGAGGTCAGAAGTCCTGCTCCAAAAGCCCCAAAGGAAAATATGAGCCGGTTACAAGCCACAGAGGACCTTAAGAAGGACTTTAAAAATCAAACAAGAGAAGTGGAGGAAAAATTGGGAAGAGAAATGAGAAGGATGCAGGAAAAGCATGAAATGAGGGTCAACAGCCTGACTGAGGAAAACAACACCTTAAAAAATAGACTAACTCAAATGGCAAAGGAGGCCCAAAAGGGCAATGAGGAAAAGAATGCCTTAAAAAGTCGAATTTGCCAGATGGAAAACGATTCTCAAAAGCTCGCTGAGGAGATTCATTCCTTCAGAGTTAGACTGGAGCAAATGGAAGCTAATGACTTTATGAGAAATCAAGATGCTGTTAAGCAGATCCAAACAAATGAAAGATTAGAAGGCAATGTGAAATATCTCATGAGAAAAAGAACTGACCTGGAAAATAGATCCAGGAGAGACAATTTAAAAATTATTGGACTACCTGAAAGCCATGATCAATGAAAGAACCTAGAAATCACCCTTCAAGAAATTCTCAAGGAAAATTGCCCCAATGTTTTAGATCCAGAGGGCAAAATAGAGGTTGAAAGAATCCACAGATCACCTCCTGAAAAGATCCCAAAAAGAAAACTCCCAGGAATATTATAGCCAGGTTCCAGAATCCCCAGATCAAGGAGAAAATACTCCAAGCAGCCAGGAAGAAACAATTTCAATATTGTGGAAACACAATCAGAATAGCCCAGGACCTGGCAGCTTCTACACTGAGGGATTGTAAGGGAATGGAATATGATATTCCAGAGGGCACAAGAGCTGGGACTGAACCCAAGGGTCACCTACACAGCAAAACTGAGTCTTCTGTTTCAGGGGAAAATATGGTCATTCAGTGGAATAGAGGACTTTCAAGCATTCTTGAGGAAAATACCAGAGCTGAATAGAAAATTTGACATCCAGACACAAGAAGCAAGAGATGCCTGAGAAGGTAATCAGGGAAAAGAAATCAAAAGGAACTTATCAAAGTTAACCTATTTACATTCCTACATGGAAAAACAATAACTGTGGCTGATGAAACTTTTCTCAGTATGAAAATAATGGAAGAAGGGTATATGGTCACATGAATACATATGTGAATGTGTGTATATATGTTTACAGTTATACATGGATAGAGGGCATAGGTTGAATTTGTTGGGAAGGGAGGATACTCAAGGGGTGAAATTATGAGGTGAGAGAGGAAAGTGGCAAGAGGAGATGGGGAGAGACAGGGTAGGGTAAACTATCTCATGTAGAAGAAGCAAAGGGAAGTGGCTGCAGGGGAGGGGAAGAACAGGAAGGCAAAAAGGCAAAACCATATTCTCATTGAATTTGGCTCAGGGAGAGAATGACATACATACTAAATGGGATATCTCACCCTGCAGGAGAGTAGGGGGAAGGGGGATGAGAGGGGGTATGATGGAGGGGAGGGCATGCTGGGTGGAGGGGAGGTTGGAGGCACCCACTTTTGAAGAGGGACAGGATCAAAGTAGGAAATGGACCAGGTGGGGGTGGGATGGGTGGGAGGGAAATATAAGCAGTCTTCTACAATATATCTACTATGGTAATGTTTTGCATAGCTATACATGTACAACACATACTGAAATGCTTATCTTCCCAGAGGGAATGGGTGACAAGGGAGGAAGGGAATGGATCTGAAATTCAAGGTCTTAAAATTAAATGTTTCAAATATATATAAATACTATTATTAATACTCTTTTGCATGTAATTGGGAGATAAGATGTATAGGCATCAGGGCACAGAGATTCACCTTGCTGTAATGGAAAAGTTGAAGGGGGTAAGGGAGAAGATATGGGAGAGAGCAGGATGGAGGAAGCGATATCTTGTGGGATTGCTCTTCTGGGAGGGTGGGTAGGGGAAAAACGGGGGAAAAATTGTAACTCAAAATCTGGCGGAAATGAATGATGTTAAACAGGAGTTAATAAAGCATTTGTTTAAATACAAAAAAGAAAAAGAAAATTGAAAGAGAAATAAACTGGAAATGATCTATAGAAATGAACAATAAAACTAAAAACTGGTTTTTCAAAAAATCTCTCAAAATCTCTGAGCAAACTTTTAGTCAATCTGATTTTTAAAAAGAAGACTGAAAATAAAATCAAGAAAACAGCAAATTAACAAGGTGAAATCACACCAAAAAAAAACCTAGAAGAAACTTTTAAAATCATCAGAACCTCCTATGTACATTTATACACCCACAAAACTTGAGAACACAAAAGAAATAGAGTACAATCTTCAAGAATATAAAACATGAACTAACAGGAAGCTGTGGTAACAGAGAAAGCATTGCTAACAACCATCTCATTATCAACATTAAATGAAGCATAAAACAGAGAACCATATTCAGGCAAAGAGAAGCTAAGTTATATGGTGGATGGGGTTGTGGGTGAGCCTGGAGTCAGGAAGATTCATCTTCCTGAGTTCAAATCTGACCTCAGACACTTCCTGGATATGTGACCCTGGACAAGTCACTTAATCCTGTTTGCTTCAGTTTCCTCATCTGTAAAATGAGCTGAAGAAGGAAATGGTAAAACCACTCCAGTATCCTTGCCAAGAAAACCCCAAATGGGGTCATAAGAAATTGACACGACTGATCAAGGACAACAATATGGAGACAGCAAGAAAGGAAACAACATTTACCTATAAAGTGCTTTCTCTATGCCAGGCACTGTGCTAACACAATGTTAGCAGTGTACACAAAGCCCACAAAAGGTATTTATTTTCTGTTGTCAGAAGGAGGACCATCACGAAGTCCAAGTGAAGGAGAAGAGTCCCCATAGGTAACAGCGACTCCAGGTATTCTTGCTTATGAATGACATTGTGTATATTGGATCAATTCCTGGATGGTGACAGGACATCCTAAATGAGATTCATCATCGCTCAATAGAGTTCAGACTAACTACTTCCATAGTAGAAATTAAATGAATCAAGAATGTCTCTTGTTCAGACTTTATTTTACAGCTGAATGGATAACCTATAGAGCTAGTATACATAATATATACATAAATACATAATTCATAATATATAATTATATACCTTATTATATAATTTATGATATGTTTGTTATATGTGATCATTTTCTTTCATATAATTATTAATTGCTTCTATGAGTTATTCTTTGACACATATAAATTGTACACATTTATGTAGGCATTTTATATAGAAATAGCAAATGGGCAATGAGCTGTCTAGAATTAAATAGGAGAAAATTGTGTCGGCCTTCCTTTAGAAAATTATGTAGTACTATTAATGTTAAAAGACCTTTAAAAAGACCATTTTTAACATTAGTATTCTTTTGGTGATACTGTATGACTGAGAGTCACAGAATCATAGTCTCTTAAAGAATTACCTAAAGTTGTAGGCCTCCTGAAGGACAATGGAGAAATGCATATGGTGGGCATAGGCAGGCTACAACATATTACAATAAAGAATTGAAGAGGGAAAGAGGAAGAATGTATTCATTAGAGAGATGTATGACCAGATGAACAAAGGGGAAAACTACTGAAAATCCAAGGTACATAAATATTATTTATGCAATATCAAGAGATTTAGAAGAATCCTCCCAGCATATTGGGGGGGGGGGAGGAAATAAGTATTTCATAGCACCTACTATGTGCCAGAGACTTTCCCAAGTATTCTACAAATATTATCTCATTTGATCCTCACATATCTGTGGCAAGGGAGGAGTGGGGGGGGGGGGAGATGAGTGTTAGAGGGAGAGGGAATCAAAAAAGGGAAATAAAAAAATTATGTGATCACTGCTGTATATTTGGAAGAAATAGTATGTTATACATGGTAAATTTACAGTTTTGTTTGGAAGAATCTTTTTTTATTGTATTGTGTAACAGAAATGTTTGTTTTGTTTCATTAATTGAAAATAAAATAAATAAATAAACATAAATAAATAAAAACAATAGCCCTGGGAAGCAAGCACTACCTTTATCCCAATTTTACAGTTGAGAGAACTGAAGCAGACAGGTTCAGTGGCTGTCCAGGGTCCCACAGTTAGAAAGTATGTAAGGTCAAATTTGAACTCAGGTTTTCTTAACTCTAGGACCTACTCTATCTGCTACATTACAAGAGGGCATGGAGAGCAGTCTCAGAGTATATAAAGCCATGGTTGGGTCATGTTCTGTACCAATGAAGAGAATGTTCACACTCTTGGAGTATAGAAGGGCAAACATGGAAAATGGAGCTTAGCAACATGAAACAACTTGCCCAAAGTCAAATTGCTGGGATGGGGTCAAGCTGGGATTTGAACTTAAGTCTCCAGACTCCTGATCAAGGCTTCTTTCCAGACTTTGTCTGTGATAAAAGTCAGTCCAACCACTGAGGCATAGCTTATGTTCATGATCCATGAGGGAAAAAAAAGGGAACAGAACCAACTGTTCCACAGTTGGTGAACCAAGCATTTGTAGCATTTGGCACATGTCTTTGAGATGAATTGACAAAAAGATCATCAGCATTCAGATGCAGCCCATTGGGCCAGCCACCCCTTGACAGGGAGTCTTCATTTGGCTGGCAGGATCCCTCTGCAAATATGTAACCTCTTCACTAGTGCTGTTCAGAGCTTTAAAAATTTTGTAAATACTCCTAAAACCTATTTTGAGTTTCCCACACAGATGGATGCTCCAGGGCATGTGTGTAACTATGTGTGATTGCAGATGACAGCCATGCCTAGATGAAACTGGCCAGATCCATCTGGCCCAAATTTGGAAAACTGTTTAAGCACCATTAAAGCCAACTGAAGTAGCAACATGGTCAACAAAGGGAGCAATTAGTGACACAAATAGCAAGTTACATTTAACTCATAATGAGCAGAATAGACAGATAAAAATCCAGGCAGAGGCTTTGGAGGAAAGAACACCTGATGGAGTCAGAAGACACCTGGTTTCTAACTACTGGTTCCACTACTTGCCAGCAACGCAGCTCTGGATAAACCTCTTGCCCTCTTTAAAACTCAGCCTTCTCATGTGTGAAATGTGTACAATAATTATGATCTTACCAGTCCCTCATGGGTTGTTATGAGCGCCAACATAAATGGAATTTGTGAAAGTGTTTTTAAAAATATTAACTTGGGGGGCGGCTAGGTGTCGCAGTGAGTAGAGCGCCAGCCCTGGAGTCAGAAGGGCCTGAGTTCAGATACGACCTCAGACACTTAACACGAAAACAACAACAACAACAAAAAAAAAACCCTAACCGTGTGACCTTGGGCAAGTTACTTAACCCCAATTGCCCTCAAAAAAAAAAAAAAGCAAAAAACTATTAACTGGGCCATGCAAAGGTGAAGTGTTTTAAATGGAATTGTTAAACATCCAACACTGGAGAATTTTTCTCCGATTCTAGTGAAAGGCAGAGATTGTTCCACCCCTGGCTCACAGAGAGGGAAAGGCTCTTCAGAACTGGGTTAACCCCATGGTGGTTGTGGCTTTCTTCCAAGGTAGGAACTTTGAATGACCTTGAGACTACTTTTTTTGCTCTAAGGGAGAAGAAAGGGACAGAACCATTGATAAGATGATAAAAGGCCAAGTATGGTTAAATGAGTGGAATCAGGCCCCAGTGGTCCTTTGTTCTATAAAACTTAGACTCGGTCAAAAGGTCACACCCAAGGTCCGAAGAGGCCACATGTGACCTCAGGGAGGCCACTGGCTCCCCACCCCTTGGCTAGACTATATCTAACTCAAAAGGTGCCTCAGGGACAGAAAAGGGAGATAACAACACAATTCTTGATTGGGAACTATGCCTTCCTGGAGACCAGTTTGCCTCCCCAATCCCAGAAACCTAATGAGGAGAAAGGGGATAGACCTTAGCTAATGATTCCTGAGCTCTGGCTCAATCTAGAGGTGGGAGGGAGGCTCTGGCCTGGCCGAGTAAGTTGGTTATTTTAGTGCCAACAACAATGGTCCTTCAGGGGCCACCTCACATCGTGTTTGTCCCAGAGAAAGGGGGCAGTATACCTGCAAAGATACTTGAGGACCTATCAAGTTAAGAGGTGATCCTCTACCCTATAACCTTTAGGTGAGCAAAAGCTGAGAAAGAGGCCATCCCTGATGGAGGGCTATATCCTCCCAGGACACCCTTGCTTCCCCACTTTAGGAGACCTATTGTTTCCCTTGAAACTTTACCTTCTCTGATTTCTCTCACTTCCCCCTGCCTGATGGGGGCAGGGTTGAATTGTGATGGTGTGGTGGGAACAGTATCCTAACCCGTGGTTTCCATTCAAGCAAGGTTAGTCTTTCCCTTAAAAGATGCTGAAACCATCCTGAAGGCTTGATTATATCAGGAAAATAACTGGCTGGGGTTATTGACCTTATATCCTGGTCTCCTGAGTGCAGGATACTGTCCAGGGACTGTCTGGTGCTTGGCTGGTGACCTGGAAGGCTGGCAGACACAATGAACAATTCAGAAACACGGAAAATTCACTCAGCACTTAGTGCCCAACACATAGTGGGCGCTTAATGCATGTAAATTGATTGAATGTTTACTAACTTGGATGAACTAACTTGGGGTGCTCTCAGAGCATATCCTTGTTAAATATCCTTCAAATCAAATCAAAAGGTCAAATGACATCATATTTGTAAAGTGCTTAGAGCAATGTGTGATGAAGAGGACGTGCTTAGCAAATGTTTATTTCTTCCTTCTCTTATGCCTAAATTAGTCTCTGTTTTCTGTTGAATAACCTGAAAAATGTTTCATTTTGAGCAGAACTACTAGTCTTAGGCAGGCCTAGCAGAGAATAGGTGGACCTTCAGTAAGCTGAGACAGGGTAACATCAGGAGAGAGGGCTGTGGATCCCCCAAGATGGGAGATGATGGTCTCAGCTACTTTCAAGCAAAGTCCACTCTGAGTGAGGAATGTGGGGTACCTCAGATAGGACAAGGCCAAGGAAGGAGAAATGGGTCTTTCCCTGATGGAAAAACCTCTTTCTGGGGGAATGCCTCTGCTATTCCTATGTCCTTTCCTTTGCCTTGATTCTGGGAAGATGGTGGAGTAGGTCAGAAATTTCCAGGCTCTTCAAATTGCTTCCACAAACAGAAAATCACCATGAAATGAATGGAGAGCAGCAAAAATAAAGGGGCAAAGCAGTTTTCCTCCTAAGATAATTTGAGAGGACTTCATAAAACACAGGAACTTGAGGGGATGTTCTGCTACCTTCTGAACCTTTCTGGACTATATCAGAGACGAGGGAAATTGAAAAGAAGATGTCTAGGAACACTAATCCCTACCTGAGGCAGCTAGGTAGCTCGGTGGATAGAGCTCTCTGGACCCAGAATCAGGAGGACCTGAGTTCAAATCTGGCCTCAGACATTAGCTATGTGACCCTAGGGAAATTACTTAAACTCTGTCTGCCTTAATCCACTGGAGAAGGAAATGGCAAACCACTGTAGTATCTTTGCCAAGAAAACCCCATATAGGGTCACAAAGACTCAGACACAACTGAACAAAAACAATTCCTGCTTGTTCTGAGTCATAAGACCAGGGACCAATATACTAAAAGAGCCAGTGCTGGTGAGGAGTTGGACCAAATGACTCCTGAAGTCTATCACAGGTCTAATATAACACTTTGAGGCTGAGGGCGGGCTAGAAAAAGGTAGTTGTGATTTTTCTTTTTGGTCCCCTTTCCAAAACTTATATGTTATAGGAGTTACAATTCTACCCCCATGAATCAGCAAGCAAGCTTCTGGGCTACAAAATGTGTAAATAAGAAATATTCCTAGGTCTCTATCCACAGGGGGTAATATCACAGGGTCCTTGTGTTGGGGTGGGGGCTCTGCCCACCCAAAACCTGTTGTGGTTTCATGATGTGTTGTGTGGAGCCATCGCAAAGAATTCAGAGTCAGACCACCTCTAATCCAAGTATAGGCATTTATTGAGATTGAAACCTCTTATGAAGCAGGCTAAGTTAGTTCCAAGAGGAACCAGCAACTTCAGAGAAAGCAAGATGGATTTTTATAGGGTAAAGATGCTAATTACACAATCAAAATTTATATAGACTATAGGAATATGATTAATATTTAAAAGGTAGGAGGAATTTATTAAGAGATTAGGTAATGGAGGAGGGGTTCCATCTATGGCTAGGTGGTTAAACATTCTGATCTTGCTGCTCTCCAGTTGGATAGCTATTGTTGTTCTGTCTGGTCAAAATAGATAGGTATTATGGTCCTGTCTTGGGTTAGATGGATGACATGATTGTGATTGAATATAAGAACACACCTGTTTCTGTGGGAATGGGTCTAGGGGCAGTGACCAGGTAGAAGCAGTATCTAGGTTCCATCACATGGACACACCTGCTGTTTCTGTTTGAACTAAGAGTTCAGGGACACACCTGTTGTTCCAGTGAGCAATGACGCATATATGAAGAAGTTAGGACATTGGTGGGGGAAGGGGAGGGCTAGGTACGTACAATAGGCCTGCTGTTAAATGGAACAGGCTGGGGTTAGCTTTATCAGGATTCTATCACTTGTCTCCATCCATGGATGGTGGTATCTACCTTCCAATCCCAATTTAGTATGCCTTCTATGAAAACTCCCTCAGGTACAATTTATGCCATTTGCCCCAGGTGCAAAATCTGCCGGTTATACTTCTGCTAGGTGGTCTAGGTGAGTAAGGGCAATCACTAGGCCCAAGGGAAGGGGGGAAACAGGATGTCTCCCTCATCAGGATGAGAAAGCAAGCACCATTTGTGCTGGGTGAAGCCAGAACTCATGGGGAGACCAAGTCCAAAGGACAAAGTAGCAGACAGAAACATCGGAGATCAGGGCTGTAGTTCTAAGGCTGAGTCATCAGCATAGAGTCTGGCTGAGTGAGCGGACAACACAGGAAATCAGTAAATATGTAGATGACTGTTGGCCCCACACTCCTTTCCTGTCCCAGACATGATTCTTCCTGCCTCTCCTCCTGCATGCCCCTATCAGACTATGTGCCCCTACAGCAGGAGGTGACTCAGAGGACTGAATGCTGGGTTTGAAGTCAGAGAAACCTAGGCTGAAATTCTGCCTCAGACATTATATGACCTTGGACAAGTCACTTAACTTCCAATTGCTTCAGTTGATCATCTGTAAAAATGGGAATAATAAGAATATCCATGTTTTGAGGTTAAAATGAGATCAAATTGGTAAAGTGCTTTACAAACTTTAAAGAATTCTAGAAATGCTAGCTATTATCATTATTACCAGAGTACAAACAGTGACTTGGAATCCAAAGTACTAGATTCAATTTCTTAGCTCAGAAACTTCATATGTGTCCTTCAGACAGCCACATCCTTTCTAAGCTTCAGATGCCTTATCTATTTAATGGGGGACAGGGGTGGGAAGTGTTACACAGGCTAACTAATCTCCAGAGTCATTTTAAAGGCTAAAATGTTAATAGTTTATCAATAATATTTATTAATTAATCAAATTTTTATTTAATAATAAATTATTTATTTAATAAAATTAAAATATTTAATAATAATTTTCATAAAATAAAATAAATTATAAATATATTATAAAAATAAATATTTATTAATTTATTAATAATAAACAGTTAATATCACTCTGTACCATGGGTCTGAACAGAAGGAAGAACTACTTTACTTCATCTTTATAGTTTCCAAAGGCCCTAAATGGTCATCCATCTATTCATTTATTTGACACATTCCAAATGCCTACTGTATGTATAACCCCATGCTCAGCCTGGGGAGACAAGTATAGAGAAGGAAACACACTCATTCTGTCTTGAGATGCCTCCCTCATATTTGCATTTTGAGCGCTCTTTATCGAATGAAGCCTTGAGAAAAGTCCTCCGGGACACTTCATCATGGGATGGAGGTAGCTTAAAGAATACAAGCTCTAGCCTATTCTCCCAACTGGGAAAGGTTTTCAGTGTGGACCGGGAGAGACGGTATCTGAAGGATGGCCATGGGTAATGAATTGTTTCACTGTGGTAGTCCTGAAACAGGGAAAAAAAGAAAATAACCTTCTACCCAGTGTGACTCCCATTCACTATTGCAATGACAGTAGCAAAATGGTACAAAGGGGCCAAAGGATACTCAGGATCAGAATTGGGAAGAGATTAAGTTAATTTTTGTCATTACAAACATGAGGTATTTGTTGAGCTGGCAAACCACCAGAGGAAGTGATCCACATCAACATTTACTCTCTCAGTATAAGTGAAATCAGGAGACATAAGAAAGATGTAGCTAAGGAAGGATGGTTTCAGAGTCTCCTTAGAGAAATACATAAGGGAAGAGGTTGAATCAATTTCGCCTTGCAGCTAAGGCAACAAGAACCATACTTTCCTGCAATACTAAGTCGGCTCACCTGGTAGTGAGCACATGAGCGAATGGAGATAAAAGCAGCAGAAGCATCAGCACCTGTTTCAGAAGGTGAGGAAGTAGAGAAACCCCTAAAGAGTTTGACAGGATTCTCTAAATCAAGGCAAGATCGGCTTTGGTCCTTGATAACTTCAATATGAACGTGTGCATAAGGGGGCATCACAGAACCACGTGGTAAAAAGTGAGACTTGGCAGGCATTGCATATGGCAAGCAAAAAGAACAACAAGATCACACACAAAGAAACTGATTCTCTGATCCCTAAATAAAACATTATGTGTTCAACAAATTGTGATAGTTTTGTAATCTTTGTAATCTGTTTTCTCTCTTCCTTTCTTTCTCTCCTCCCTCCCTTCTTTCCTTCTTTGTTTTCTTCTTTCCCTCCCTCCTTTTTTCTTTTCTTCCTTTCTTCCCTCCCTTCTTTTCTTCCTTCCTTCTTTCCTTCCTTCTCTCCCTCCTTTCTTCTTTTCTTCTATCTTCCTCTGTCTCTGTCTCTGTCTCTCTCTGTCTCTTTCTCTGTCTATCTCTTTGTCTCTGTCTCTCTCTCTATCTCTCTCTGTCTCTCTCTCTCTTTCTCTCTCTCTCTCTGTCTCTCTCTGTCTCTCTGTCTCTGTCTCTCTGTCTCTCTGTCTCTCTGTCTCTCTCTCTGTGTCTCTCTGTCTCTCTCTCTCTGTCTCTCTGTCTCTCTGTCTCTCTGTCTCTCTGTCTCTCTCTCTCTCTCTCTCTCTCTCTCTCTCTGTGTCTCTCTCTGTCTCTCTCTGTCTCTCTCTCTCTCTCTCTCTCTCTCTCTCTCTCTGTCTCCCTCTCCCCCCCCCCCCCTTCTACTGGTTGTGTTTCTATCTCATCAATGCTGGAAGTTTAGCTTCTATTCAAGAACCTGACCCTAGTGCTGACTGGTATAGAAGTTCTAAGTAACATCATTTCCATCCTGGGCTAGTTCACTACTCCTTAGGCAGTTTGGAGACCCTCTCCCTCCATCCCCCTCACCCCGCCACACACACACACACACACACACTCTCTTGGAGATTCACTGTATTTGGTGCCAGACATGTTGTGGACACCTGCTTAATTATAGCCCTACTGAGGCTCAGAACTCCTAAACTCAAGTCACTCACCAACTTCAGCCTCTCCAGGTAATGGTAAAATTTCTAGAGTTATAATATAATCATATTATTATATAATATCATATTATTATAATAACATAATTATAATATAATAACAAAATAAATAATATCAGGAAGACAACTCATCCTTGTTTTACTCTTGTATTTATTGAGAAAGCATCTAATATATTCCCATTGTGTATATTGTTTGTTTTTTGTTTTAGATACATATTTCTCATCAGATTAAAGATATAATTCTATGCCTATATCAAGATTTTTGGTTAGCATAAATGAGTATTATACTTTGTCAGAAGGCTTTTTCTGCATCTATTGGGATAATCACGTGGTTTTCAATGTTTTTGCTTTTAATATGATTAATTATATTTATTATTTTCCCAATGTTGAGCTATCCTTGTATCCATGATATAAATTAAACTTGGTTATAATCAAATTTGAGTAAAGAGGAATAATTTACTCTTTTTGCAAAGATTTTATTTAAAATTTTTGAATTGACATTCATTTATAATATTGTTCTGTAGCTCTTTTTTCCTTAGGTTTCTCCTTCTTTTGCTTGAGATTCAGACTATATTTGTCTCACAAAAGGAGTTTACTAAAGTACTTTCTTATTTTTTGAGAATATTTGTATAGTACACAAATTTTTGACAGAATTCCCCTTTAAATGAAACAGAAGCAGGAGGTTTCTTTTTCTTCTGATAGTTTCTTTATAGATATTTCTATTTTCTTTTCTTAGATTAAATCTTTATTTAGCAATCAGTTTAAATATTTTGTCTATTTCCTTTGAGTTTTTTTTTTAGCATAACAGGGGATTGGTCAATGGAATGTGGCACTCAGAACATGCACAGGGTACTCTGCTTGCTGCCAATGCACATGGTGGTCTTGGTAAGCTGGCTCCTGGAAATGTGTGCTAACACATAATTATTCAGAACATGCACAGTTATTCAGTGTCAATTTGCTGTCCACTTACTGTATGGTGGAGAATGACCTTTTTTTTTTGCTTTTTGGAGGCAATTGGGGTTAAGTAACTTGCCCAAGGTCACACAGCTAGGTTTTTGTTTGTGTGTGCATTAAGTGTCTGAGACTGGATCCGAACTCAGGTCCTTCTGACTCCAGGGCCAACACTCTACTCACTGCGCCACCTAGCCACCCCTGGAATGACCTTTTAATTGGTTTCTTAGACAAACTAAAGATCTACACAAAAGTTACAAACAAGCCAAATTTCACTTTCTTTCCTTTTATCATTGTAGGGTAAAAAGTCTATAAACTTTAACATGGCAAGAGAGGCTTCTGGCCTTTATCTACCAAACTCGGCAGTTCTATACCCTATAAACACTTGACATTGCTGTTTCTGTTATCTCTTTTGTTTTTATTATCTCCTCATCTTTGGTGAAGTATTATTGGATATGGAACAACTAAGTTCAATTTTGCAGACTTCAAAAGGTCAGAAAAACCATGAGAAGACCAGTGGATAAGCATAGAAAAGAGCCATTTCTGTGAAGCAACTAGCCCAAATAAAAAGCCAAGAAATAGGATGGAAAAATAAACAGAGGAAGGAAGGAAGAAGAAGAAGAAGAAGAAGAAGAAGAAGAAGAAGAAGAAGAAGAAGAAGAAGAAGAAGAAGAAGGAGGAGGAGGAGGAGGAGGAGGAGGAGGAGGAGGAGAGGAGGAGGAGAAGAGGAAGAAGGAGGAGGAGGAGAGGAGGAGGAGGAGGAGGAGGAGGAGGCCATCATAAAGAGGTGTTATGGTAGCAGGGAAACTCAAGACACAAACCTAGAAGAAGAGGATAACTCCAAAGCATTCAAGAAAAGCCACCAAAAAAAAAAAAAACCCCAATAACTGTGTGAATATGAGCAAGTCATTTCACTTTCGTCTGCCCCAGTCTGGCCTCATCTGTAAAATAAGGATGATTGTGGCACCTATAACCCAGAGTTGTTGTAGGGATAAAATGAGATTAACATTTATCAAACATTATAAAAACTTAAAGTGCTACCAAAATGCCAGTTGTTATTATCAATAATTGTCTAGGCTGGACCTTACCCTTTGACATAGAAAAAAAGTTTTAATGATCTTTTATCAATAGCTATTAAGGCATTTGACAATGAAATATAGGCTTTCCAATATCACTCTCCAATCTCTCAAGGAAGCCATCGTCTGCAAGTGCAAAAGAAAAATGGATTCTGTAATATGATAGAATGGCCTCATGGATATGAAGTCAAAGGATCTACATTTAAAGCCCAGCTCTGCTGTTTGCTATCTGTGTGATGGGCAAGTCACTTGATTATTTGGGGCCTCGCTTTCCTCATTTGTAAAAGTCAGGCTGGGGGACTATCTCTAAGGTCCTTCCAACTCTAACTCTATAATCCTATGTGTCTGGAATGGTGGCCAGTGGAGTGATGAGAGAATTCCCCTACCAATTTGATGAGCTTACAGAGTAGTTAGCATTTTGTTTGAGACTTTTGAAAGCACATCTCCCTAGAGAATATGTTTAGACATCTTTTCAAGATGACAAAAGCAACTCTTGATTGGGTTTCAGAAACTGAGGCTATCCCCAAGATAAATTAGATGGCTTGAAGATACCCTTGGCTGGCCCCTTTCCTAGATGACTGGATTGAGTCACTGGGGCTGCCCCAATATAATAATAGCTAGCATTTACATAGCACTTTAAAGTTTGCAGATTCCTTTACAAATATCTCATCTCATCCTCACAACTCTGGGAGGTAAGTGCTATTAATATCCCCATTTTACAGATGAGGAAATTGAAACAGAGGTTAAAATGACTGGTCACCTGCCAAGTGAGTGTCTGGGGATGAATTTGGAGTTAGGTGATCATTACTCCAGGTCCAACACTATATTCATCTATCTGTCTCTAGTTTGTTTTTGGTTTACTAAGACTCTTGAGAAGATGGAATCACTCCTCTGGGCTGATCTAAAAAGTCATCTTCTTTTGTCTTTTTTTCCTCGAACCTTTCATCTAGAGTACAGCAGGGGTGGGAAGAGGACTATTCTCTTTCCCTCTTTTGGACACACTGATCGATGCTCTGGGGAAGGTGCTCATTTCAGAGGCAGAAAGAATGAGCTTTGCTTAGTCACAGCATGAGAAGGAAATTCAACAAGGGTATGCATTGAGAGTACAAGTTAATTTAAGCAAGCGAATTTCTCTTGCCTGAGGCATCCATCATTTTCCATCAGCCAAGAATCAGAGTTCCTGGATCTCTTTGTGGCTGCTTTGTACACAGGTGACTCAGAAGTGATGTCAGCAGCCTGACCTGTTAGTCCCCCTTAGTCTTGAGAATGCTCTTAACAGCTTTTAAGGAAAACTAGTCTAATTTGCACGGATGGTAGGGCAGTAGTTAGGATACTCCTGCCATGAATGTCTTTGATGCCTTATAAATTTCATAAAGATTTTGTGTAGATGATAAAGGAGGAATGTAGGTTAACAGATGTTCATGTTCTCTGAGTTGCCTTTTTTTCAGAATTAAAAAGCTCTGTGGTTTTTCCAAGTTTTTGCCATCTTTCTCTCCTACAGTTACCTTATGAATTGATTCCTCAATCCCCCCCCACATTTGTATCACCGCCAGCACAAATCTCTATGTATACTTGATTCAAGCTGGCTGCTTTTTTCATTATTGTTCTCATTAATGCTATGTCTCCCTTTTTCTATGAGTACATCTAAGGCTATGATGTTAGAGTTTAAATATGATAACTTCACTATCCTTGACTATAAAAATAATTTGATATTTTTATTAAAATTATGCAGATATTTTTCATTTTAATTCTGCTTGTGGTACTATTTTCACTTTTATTACTAAATGTCCTCAGAATGACTTTGCTTAATTGGATGTCTTACCAAGCTTTCTTAAAACTGATTTTATCCACTACTACTTCTCTTGGCTCTATGAAGCAATACTGCTGTCTTTCTTCATAAGATTTCCAAATGAATTTATAGTCTAAAGTGGCATTTTCTTTGGATGTCATCTCTACCCACTTGGCAAGTAAGTCAAGTGTCTGCTGACTAAGGCTATTTTAGGCTTTTGTGGTCTCTTCCTTGTGACAATTGATTTATGCTGGTAAAACCTCTATAAAATTATCATAATTGGTGTTGATGTCATTTCTGCTGTCTGTTATTTATTTTTCATTCAAAATTGCTTGTTTAAATACCTTATGTTTAAATTGTTATAATTCTATGCATAAAGGAACCATGGATAATATATCAATATTAATGTTAAACTTATATGTTCCAAATGGCACAGCAAGCAAATTCATAAAGGTAATATTAACTAAATTGCAAAAAGAAAAAGAATTAGAGATACACAACAATATGATACTTTAATGTTCCTTTCACAGAGCTGGACAAGCCTAACAGAAAGATAAGCAAAAGAGTAAACACAGAATTGAACAAAATCTTGAAAAACTTAGAGGTAAAAGATTTATGGTGCTCCTGTATGTGGGAGAGGGAAAAGGAATGAGCAGTTATATAGCTTTTGCTATCTACCCAGTGAAGGATATTTCTCAGTTCCCTGTGACACTTTTTACAAAAACTGACCATTTCCAGAGAAATTATAGACAAACATAAAAAGGCAGAAAGACTAAATAGCCTTTAGAGAATATAATGCAACAAAAATAGCAAATCAGAACAAACAAAAGACATAGACCTAAGTGACTAATAAATAATAAATGGGTCAAAAAACAAATAGTGGAAGAAATAAATTGTTATGTAAAAAACAATAATGATGGAGAAACATGTCAAAATTTCTTAGCTGCAACTAAAACAGTCTTCAGGGGATAATGTTATATCCCTAAAATTTACACTAGCAAATGAAGAAAAGATAACATTAATGAACTTAATACCCCTTTTAAAATTTAGACCTAACCCATAAACAAAGCTGAAATAAATACAAAAAAGGGAACTCTTGAAAATTAAAGGAGAAATAGATAAAATGGAAACAAAAAAACTGTAGAACTTATACAAATAAAACAAAGCTTTTTTTAATGTCAAAAATATTAATAATAAATATTTAGAAAATCTGTTTCAAAGGAAAAGGGCAAGAAATTGAATCTATAAAATAAAAAAAAGTATAATCACAACCAATCCAATAACTATCCACCCTACTTCATTGTCTTATATGGTGTTTCATGGGTGAATCTGTCCTGTGGGTTGTGGGAACATTTTTTTTTGCTCCCAAAAGTCATAAATAGAAAGACAAAGCTGCTTGATGCAACATTACCCCACTTTTACCAGATTATGACCTGATTGTATTGCAGAAGTCCTCTCTCTTCCAATTTCTCAGAGCACTGAGCCTCCTATGCCTCTTCATCCAATTAGATTCAACAAACACATATTGTGCAAGACACTTGTGATACAAAAATAACAATGAAGAACAGTCCTGGACTTCAAGGAGCTAACATTCTATTTTGGATTGGGGCATCATATTGCTAGAGTTAGAAAGCATTTAAGAGGCTATCTACTACAATCCTCTAACTTTAAATTTGAAAAAAACTAAGATCCAGTGCCTTGTCTGAAGTTTCATAGTCAAGTATTAAAGGCAACATGTGAACTCAAATCCTCCAAAGCCAGTGCTCTTTCCATCCTCCTATACTTCCTTGGAGTAAAACACATGGGCAAATGTAAGATAATTTGAAGAGGGGTGTTCTAAATGGAAACTGGAAGGAAGAAATACCTTCCAAATGTGGAAGCAAGGGAAGGAAGACTGTTATAGGGATGTCTATGGTAAAGCATGGAGGTGGGAGACAGAATGTCAAATGTGGTAAGCAGAAATGGTCCAGTTAAGCTGAAATGTAGATGTGTAAAGAGGAGCTGTAAGAAAAGTCCAGAAAAATGATAATGCCAACAGCAGCCAAAACAACAGCTAGCATCTATATAGAGCTATGAAGTTTGCAAAAGGTTTTATATGTGTACTAAATTAGAGCCAGAATATAAAGAGTTTTAAAGGCAATGGTGAAATATTGTATTTTGCCAAAGAAATGATAAAGAACTACCGAACAGTTTTGAGCCATGAAGTAGGATAAACAGACCTGTGCTTTTCAAAGATTATTTTGGTAGCTATGTGGTATAGGATTGGAAATGGAGACCTGAAGAAGGAAAAGCAGTTAGGAAACTACTACAATAGTCTAGGTGAACAAATAATAAGAGATGCTATAAAAGCTTGAACTAGGGTGATGACCTTGTTGATGAAAGATGATGAAGAGAATGGAGGTGAGAGAAATTGTGAAGGCAGACTTGACCAGATTTGGTAACTGATTGGATATAGGAGGTGAGAAAGAAGGAAAAGAAAGTCAAAAAGAACTCCAAGCAAGGACATGGGAGGTGAGGAAAAAAGGGAAAAGCAAAAAGAACTCCAAGAAAGGATACAGGAGGTGAGAAAGAAATAAAAGGCAAAGGCAAAAAAAAAAAAAAAACTCCAAGAAAGGATATAGGAAGTGAGGAAGAAGAAAAGGAAAGTTAAAAAGAACTTCAAGAGAGGACATAAGTAAGAGGGTGAGGAAGAAAAATGGGAAAGGCAAAAAGAAATCCAAGAAAGGATATAGGAGGTGAGGAAGAAGAAAAGGAAAGTCAA
>WOXC01002813.1:0-40343 GCA_011680675.1 Gymnobelideus leadbeateri
CAAAGGAGGCCCAAAAGGGCAACGAGGAGAAGAATGCCTTAAAAAGTCGAATTTGCCAGATGGAAAAAGAATCTCAAAAGTTCACTGAGGAAATTCATTCCTTCAGAGTTAGACTGGAGCAAATGGAAGCTAATGACTTTATGAGAAATCAAGATGCTGTTAAGCAGATCCAAACAAACAAAGATTAGAAGGCAATGTGAAATATCTCATGGGAAAAACCACTGACCTGGAAAATAGATCCAGGAGAGACAATTTAAAAATTATTGGACTACCTGAAACCATGATCAAAGAAAGAACCTAGAAATCACCCTTCAAGAAATTCTCAAGGAAAACTGCCCTGATGTTTTAGATCCAGAGGGCAAAATAGAGGTTGAAAGAATCCACAGATCACCTCCTGAAAAAGATCCCAAAAACTCCCAGAAATATTATAGCCAGGTTCCAGAATCCCCAGATCAAGGAGAAAATACTACAAGCAGCCAGGAAGAAACAATTTCAATATTGTGGAAACACAATCAGAATAGCCCAGGACCTGGCAGCTTCTACACTGAGGGATCGAAGGGCATGGAATATGATATTCCAGAGGGCAAAAGAACTGGGAATGAACCCAAGGGTCATCTACCCAGCAAAACTGAGTATTTTGTTTCAGGGGAAAATATGGTCATTCAGTGTAATAGAGGACTTTCAAGCATTATTGAGGAAAAAACCAGAGTTGAATAGAAAATTTGACATCCAGACGCAAGAAGTAAGAGATGCCTGAGAAGGTAATCAGGGAAAAGAAATCAAAAGGAACTCATCAAAGTTGAACTATTTACATTCCTATATGGAAAAGCAATATCTGTGACTGATGATATCTTTCTCACTATGAAAATAATGGAAGAAGGGGGTGTGGTCATATGAATACATATGTGAATGTGTGTGTATATGGTTACAGTTATATATGGATAGAGGGCATAGGTTGAATTTGTTGGGAAGGGAGAATACTCAAGGGATGAAATTATGAGGTGAGAGAGGAAAGTGGCAAGAGGAGATGGGGAGAGACATGGTAGGGTAAACTATCTCATGTAGGAGAAGTGGTTGCAAAGGAGGGGGAGAATAAGGAAGGCTAAAAAGGCAAAACCACATTCACATTGAATTTGGTTCAGGGAGAAAATGACATACATACTAAATGGGATATCTCAACCTGCAGCAGGATAGGGGGAAGGGGGATGAGAGGAGGGATGATGGAAGGGAGGGCATCCTTGGGGTGAGGGGAGGTTGGAAGTACCCACTATAGAAGAGGGACAGGATCATGTAGGGAATGGACCAGGTGGGGGGTGGGATGAGTGGGAGGGAATTATAAGCAGCCTTGTACAATATATCTACTATGATAATGTTTTGCATAGCTAGACATGTACAACATATACTGAATTACTTATCTCCCAAGAAGGAATGGGTGACAACGAGGAAGGAAATGGATCTGAAATTCGAGGTTGTAACATTAAATGTTTCAAATATATATATAAATACTATTATTAATACTCTTTTGCCTATAATTGGGAGATAAGATGTGCAGGCATTGGGACACAAAGATTCATCTTCCTCTAATGGAAAAGTCGATGGGAGTATGGGAGAAGGTATGGGAGAGAGCAGATTGGAGGAAGCGATATCTTGTGGGACTGCTATTCAGGGAGGTTGGTTAGGGGAATAATGGGGGGGAAATGATTGTAACTCAAAATCTGGCGGAAATGAATGATGTAAAACAGAAGTTAATAAAGCATTTGTTTAAAAAAAAAAAAGAAAGAGATAAACTGGAGATATCCAACAGATAGAAGGCCCTGAATGAAGGAGGACCAGGAAAGACTTTCCATAAAGGGTGAGGTTTCAGCTGTGACTTGAAGAAAACAAGATAAACCAGGGAGGAAAGATGAGGAGGGAGACCCTTCCAGGCACGAGGGAAACAGCCAAGAAAAATGTTGAGATTTGGGAGAAGTGTCTCATTTGTTAAAAGAAAGGAGGCCAATGTCACTGAATCACGTAGTTTATGGTGGAGAGGGGGACATTGTAAGGTATAAGAAGACAGAAAAAAATGGTCTTAGGTGGAGACCCTCTGTTTTAATCAGATCCTTCGCTTTGAGACCCAGTTTCGAATTCTACCTGTTAGGTGCCAGGTTACTGAACATAATGAAATCTTCCTGGTAATTCAGAGGAATTCATAAAACTAGGGAAGGTTATGGTCCACAATAGGGTTTATAATTCATTTAAAAAAATCAGCATAACAAATATAAGTCAGAAGAAGGTAGATAGTAGCTCATTTTGGGGGAAAGATCTGGAGTTTTTAAAGGTTGAATGCTCAGTATGAGTGCAAATAGCTTCTTTGTGTGACATATCAAGAAAGGCTCAAAATTCAGTCTTAGGCTACGTTAAGAAATGTGTATTATAGGACATAAAGGGGCTGATAGGCAGGCTTGCTGTTAGCTGATCTAAGTGGGACAGATCAGGAGTATTATTTTAAGTTAAACATCCCAGTTGTAGGAAAGACATTGGTTAATAAGAATCTATTTACTACAGACACACACACACACACACACAAATACATATGGTGTGTGTACTATGTCTACATATACACATATATCTATATATACTATACATATAGACAGTATTATACCCCAAACATGATATATATGCAAAACATGTGTATACATATATGTATGTATATATTTATCTATTTAGGTTTGTGTGTGTTCATGTGTGTGTGTGTGTGTGTGTGTGTGTGTGTGTGTGTGTGTGTGTGTGTGTATCAGAGATCATCCCCAGAAGTGGGAATCATTAATGATCCCACTGCATGGAAATTAGGATAAGATTCCTGTGACTTGTCATGTGACTTGATGTTTAACTCTATGATATGTTGCTAAAATTTGAGTTATTGACCAACTTCTCACTATGATTTAGATTATGATTTGTAAAATAATAATAATTTCTAAGTCACTAAGAATTGTATAGGTTCCATGAAATGGATGTGCTTTCAAATGAACTCTTAGCTTGGATGACTTCTTTTGGGGGGTTCTATTGACTGCCATACATATACATATACATATACATATACATATACATATACATATACATATACATATACATATACATATACATATACATATACATATACATATACATATACAATCTATTATGTGGCAGGAAATGTGCTGAGTGCTTCACAAATATATAATTTTATTCTTGTAATACAATTGTTGCTATTAGTATTGCAATTTGGCATTTGAGGAAACTGATGTAAACAGAACTCAAGTTGTCAAGGTCAGTTAGATTTGAACTTTTGATTGCAAGTCCAGTACTCTGTTTACCATACTACTCAAGTAATGAAGTAAGAGTAGACAGAAAAGAGATAATGACTTGGGAAACGACTAAAGACTGGAGGTATTTGGACATTACGGTGAAGGCAAAATTATTGTCTGAGAGAAATTAGCCAACTAACATGGACTGAGCAAATTCTATGTGAGGCAATGTAATGAGCACTGGGTAGACAAAGGAAAGCCAAAACAATCTTCCTTGTTCTCAGAGGCACAGGGAAAGATGGCATGTAGATGATTATAAAGAAAATATGGGAATTTCAGAATTCCTGTCACGGGAAGTTTAGGGCTATGTTTGACTTCGGAAGAGCAAAGGAGTAAATTGTGGGAGGTGTGTTTGAGCACGCAGGAGGCCATAGTGTTAGAAGGAACAACAATATGAAAAATGAAGTCTCCGAGGGTCAGCACAGAGGTAGAGGAAAGAGGAAAATCCTAAACCTGCCTCTGAATTCATTAAGAGAGGAGGAAAATGCCCAGGAGGCTGGTAGTTAAGGACCTCTACAAAAGGGTATTTTAGTCTCATGAAGCTCAAATGAGAATTTGCTGACTGATGGTGCCAGCTGAAGGTCACCTGGGACTGATTCCTATCACTGCTGCTGCTCATTTGTGTCAACTGAAAAATCTCCATAGAGGGAGGTGGCCAGGGCAGGAAAGGATGGACTGGGAGAGATGCATGTGTGGATCAGGTGAAAGGATGAGCTGGAGGAGAGTGCCCTGAGGGCTAGCTAGCCTATCGCAGAATTAGAAAGTGGACACCTTAGGGATGAGTGTGAGGAGAATCAGGTTGAATATACCATGGAGGTTGGGGTAGGGAGCACCTAGATGAAGGCACTAGGATCCAGGAAGATTAGGATGGGGGCACCATAGATGAGGGTGGGGAGAACTGAGACTGAGGTACTGAGAATGGAGTGGGGAAAACTGGATCTAGGCATCCTGGAGGACTGGGGGCAGGGAAGGCGGCTATAGGAACACCCGGGTGCCTAGGGAGGGGACCATAGGGATGGGAAACCAAGGGGTGGCTTGGGATGCAGGTTTCTAAGGATGAGGGTCAGAGGGGATCAGGCCTCAGGATTGCCTGAGGGGCAGCTCATCATTCAATTCAGTATCACAGGGATTAGGGGAGTAGGCGCCGCCTCCAGGATTTGCAGCTTATGTGGACTGGTTTACGGAACTGCCTTTTTCAGCCTGTAGAAGCCGGGCCATCCCTGGCTCGGCCGGGCCATTTTGGGCACACCAGGCCATCCCGGGCACAGCGGGCCATTCTGGGCGGGGCTAGGGCCAGCCAAGCGGGCCTATTTCGGGCCACACCCACTATGTGCTAGACCATTCTGCGGCCGCAACACTTTGGATCCTGGTTGGCCCGAGCTCGGAGTGTGCTTGGGCGTGATGACATCAGTGGTGCCGCTGACTGCGCTCCTGATGACGTCACACCTGCGCCAGCCCAGGCTGGCCAGTGCCGACATCAGTTGGCGCTAGCTAACCACATTATGGCGATGATGTCACGGCAGCGCCAGCTTTGAAAGTTGGCTCAGAGAGAGGCTGAGCAAAGATGGCTCCCAGCTCTGGGGCCTGGCCATGAAGAGCCCCTTCTATGGGGAAGGGAGGCCTGGGCTGGGGAGGGAGCGAGGCTGAACTTCTCTGAGGCTCCTCACAGCGCCGTGCCTAGGGAGCCGCCTCAGCTGGCAGGAAAGCCCGGTAGGCCGCTGCCGCAGGGCCCCGGAGCTGGCTGGGGTGTACCTCCCAACTGGGAGCAGCCAAGAACTGAACTGAACCGGCGTGATGGGAGGGCTTTGACCCAGCGCCCTTGGGGAAGGGCCCTGCTGGAGCCCCCAGAAGCTCATCTGGGCTTGGCCCACCTCGGAGCAGCGGCTCTGCTGTCAGCTGGCCAGGGCCCTGAGGCAGGTGAGGAGAGGGGCCAGCAGGTGGCGCCCACAGCCCGCTGTAAGGCCAGGCCCCAAAAGCAGGCTTAGGGGAGTAGGCTTTCCCAGACCGCATCCCTGATGAGGAGCAGGCTCTGGGAAACTCCCTTGGACTCTTCATTAAATCTTCCCATTTGATGAGGCATTTGCAGGATGCAATAAGCCTTACATTGTGCCTAGTTACTAACTGCTAACTACTAGCAGCCCTCCATAGTTCATCTACTTCCCCTGATCTTATCAAAATATCAATAGACCCTGGAACTGACCTAGCCCACCATTGTCTGTAGTCTCCGGCTACCTCTCACCCTTAATTCTCCTAAAGACCCTCCCCAAACTCCTCCTCTAGACCACCTCTAGATTCCCTCCCATAACCTTCTGTATATAAGACCCTGTCTCACACCGTGTGGTGTGAGAGCACCATAGAATGCCACAGAATAGTCAGAGCCCTGTGAGGGCTCCATAGAATGACCTAGCACAGACTTAGTCTGTTCTAATATAAGTGAACTTTTAATAAATTTTACTTTTCTTTGTCTGAGAAGACGAGTCGAATTCATTTGGTAGGACCTGGCATGCTGGTATTTTGGGGTCCCCAGAGCAACCCTTACCCTCTTAGTGGGTAGCCTCTTCATCAACATCTAATCCACAAACCAGATTTATTTAGGGTTACACATGTATGCTTTGTCTTAATATCAAACAAACAAAAGGATAATAGGCCAAAGGATCAGAATATGCCTCTTAGCAATTTTAAAATACAGTCCTGACCAAATATCCAAGAATTTACTTACTATCAAATTGGATGTGATGATTGTTCAACATAAAGGTCACAATAACATATTTATGAGAAAACCATCCTGAATCACATGATTACAGAAATAGGTGAAGAAAAATATTTGATAGAAGTCAAATCAGTTGACAAGCATTTATTAATCACTCACCAGACACTGGTAGTCAGGACTGGAGATACAAAAGTACCAATCATTTATTTAAATACTTATACAAATACAGAAATAGAATAACATTTTATATTGTAAAAATATGATAAAAGCATATATCTAAAACCCAAAGCTTGCAGGTATACACATGCACACACAGACAATAGATAAAACTTCCTTTGTATATGTGTGTGCATGTACAGATATATGTATATATGTACACACATATATATGCACACACATGTGTATATACATACATGTACACACGTATATGCACACACATGTGTATATACATACATGTACACACGTATATGCACACACATGTGTATATACATACATGTACACACACATACACAAAGAGTATATAAAACTAGTTTTGTTTCCAACTTGATGGTTTATGTAGAAAATCCTAAAGAATCAACAAACTATTTGATTCAACTAATTTCTTCAGTGAACTTTACCTGCAAAATTACCCTTGAAAGATCAGTAACGTTGTATTTAGTAATAAAAATTCCAGAAGGAAATAATATAATGAAAATCCTATTCTATAAAACTACACAAAACTGAACAGGCTTGGGAATCAGTTTAGAAACTTTTTTTTTGTTGTTGTTCAGTAGTTTGTTTGTTTTCAGAAATGTCTGACTCTGTGACCCCATTTGGAGTTTCCTTTCCAAACAGCAGTTTACCATTTCCTTCTCCAGCTTGTTTTAAAGATGAGGAAATTGAAGCAAACAGGGTTAAGTGGCTTGTCCAGAATAACACAGCTAGTAAGTGTCTAAGGTCAGATTTAAACTAAGGAAGATGAGTCTTCTTGACTCCAGGCCTGGATATGCAATTAGAAAAGATCTGTATAACTGGAGGGAAAGTCAGTTTTCATAACTGAGCTACACCAAATAGTAAAAAAGATGATATTACCTAAATTAATTTACAGTTATATCAATCAAAATAAAAATCAGATAGTATATGGAGATAAATAGACAAAATTTAGTGGAACAAAAGGTCTATAATCTCAGGAAAAAAATGAAAAGGAAAGAATTCATGGGGGGTAGCATTTTTAGATCTCCCATTATATTACATAACAGGGATCATCAAAACTATGTGATACATGTTCAAAAAGAAAAAGTAAAACAGTAAAGCCATAGCAAAAACCTGAAATAGAAAATCGCTATCAATGGTTCAGTTTTCAGAGAAATTGAGATCATATCCTTCTAGGAAAGGATTTCTTATTTAATAAGAATTGGAAAAAGTGGAAAGTACTTTGTCAGAAATCATGTCCATCACCAAATATCACATACTATAAGAAGTTCAAAATGGTTGTTACTTAAATATTAAAAGTGCATATACAAAAAGAAAATCTCATCTGAATCCTTTTAATGAAACACAAAATATCAAATAGGTAATTTTGATTATGTGAATTTTACATGATGTAGAAATACAATTTCTGAAACTAGGATAAAAATAGAAGTTGCCAATGAGAAAAAAAAGGTATCAAATGCATTTTATAAGAATCTGATCACCAAGATATATAGAGAAATATACATAAAACCAAAAGCTATTGCCCAGTGGATATGAACAAAGTTCTCAAGAGTTCCAAACTTAATGATACTATAAAAGATTCAGGCAACTGTGAACAAGAAGAAAAATTTAAATTAAAAAAATGTCATTTTTTTCTCCAGAAACTTGACTTTTGTTGATGTAAAAAGTTGGAACGAGTTAGATTTGGATTGACTGCTTAACGTCAGTGTCAAGCACATACATACTGTTAGTGGAACTCGAATTTGAGTACCAATGTGAAATTAATCAATCTATGAGACAAGCAGCCATATATTGGCCTTATAAAAATAAAAGTCAGTTTCTGACCTCAAACCTATGTGTGTATGTGTGCACATATGCAGGCTTAATGATTATATATGGAAAAATAAAGAAGGTAATATCAATGGAAGTTTTTGCTTGTTTTGGGGGATATTTTTTAGTGCAGAGTTCATTATCAGCTGTATGGATCACAAAACTTACTTTCTGAAGAGAGTTTTGAAGGAAACAAGGTATTTTAAAAGGCAGTAGTGAAGTAGAAGGACATTCTTGACATGGGGGCAAACTTCAAAGTTTCAGAGATGAGAAATTAAAAGATATGTGCAAAACCACAAAGATAGCTTGTTTGAATCACAGAGTACCTAAAAAGAAGTGATTTATAATATTGAAAAACTAGTTTAGGGATGAATTGTCAATAGCTTCTAAAGCTAAACAGAAGTGCACTTGTATTTGTTCCTAGAGGCAAAAAGGAGCTACTGGACATTTCTGAAGAGGAAAGTGACATGGTCAGACCTGCACTCAAGTAAGATTACTGGTACCTGCATGGCATATGTGTTAGCTGTAGGAAGACAAAGGAGGAGGTTGTTGCCATAACCTAGACTAGAGCTGCTGGGTTAGAATAGAATGGTGGCTTTGTGAATGGAGAAGACCATGATGCGAGATGTTGTAGAGGTAAGAAGACAATCTGGCACCTGGATATAGAGAGTGAGGGACACGAGGGTTTTATGTTGACTCTCAGGTTGTGAACATGGGTGATTGGAAAGATAATGGTGTCCTTTGCAGAAATAATGAAGTTCAGGGGAAGGCGAATTTTTTTTTTTTGGGGGGGGAAAGATTAGTTCTATTTTGGAGATACTGAGCTTGAGATTCTTAGCCAATATCTAGTTCAAAAGGTCCAATAGTCAGTTGGTGGTGTGGAACTAAAGCTTAGGAGAGAAAATAAGGCTAGACATGCAGATCTCACTATAAGGTTGGTGGGGATAGTAATTAAACCCATGAGAACTATGGACATCACCAAGTAAGAGAGTATAAGAGAAGAGGGGAGGCCTCAAGACAGAGCTTCTTGATATATGCATAATTGTGAGGGGGGCATCATATGGATGATGAACTAGCAACATAAACAATATCATATGCTACAGAGAAGTGAAGAAGAATGAAGTCTGAACAACAGCTTCTTGAATATTGTCTGATCCCCAAAGACTACAGAGGAACAAATGATAAGGATCATGATGTGTGCTGAGTGATTCAGGTAGTAATTAAAAAAAAGAGCCAGATATCTCCTCCCAGCCTAACACCTAGAGGTTTTCAATTCTTTAGGTTCTCAGTTCTGTTGCTTATTTTTATAGTTGCCTCTTAGGGATCCTTGCTCTTTGGTTCATGACTCAGTTGACTGAGGGCCCTTTCTATTTTCCTTCACTCCAATTATCATTAATATCACACAGTGATCCAGTTCTCACCATGGGTTATCAAAGAGTAAAGCAGTAATTTTCAATCTTTAGAAAGTCCTATCATTCTGGAAGCGTTTCAAACAGATTTCTAGCAGATCTTTTTATGATGGTAAAGAATTGGAAATTGGGATGCCCATTAATTGGGAATTGGCTGAACAAGTTGTGGTATATGAATGTAATGGAATACTACTGTTCTACAAGAAATGATGAGCTGGAGGACTTCAGAAAAACATGGAAAATCTTACCTGAACTGATGCTGAGTGAAATGAGCAGAACCAGGGAACATTGCACACAGTAACAAATGATTAACAGAAGATTTAGCTCTTCTCAGCAATATAATGATCCAAGATAATTCCAAAAGACTCCTGATGAAAATGCTAACCATATTCAGAAAAAGAACTATGGAGCCTGATGGCAAATTAAAGCATACTATTTTCACGTTTTGTTTTGTTTTATCTTTGTCATGTTTTTTCCCTTTTGTTCTCATCCTTGTTTTACAACATGACTAATTTGGACATATGTCTAACATTAGTGTAAAAGTATAACATATAAGATTGCTTGCCATCTTGGGAAGGGAGGGCAGAAGAAGAATTTGGAACTGAAACATCTTATAAAAATGAATGCTGAGAACAATCTTTACATGTAATTGGGAGAAGTAAAATACTTATAAGTAAAAAAAAATAAACCCCAGGATGGACTACTTTCAAATTACCAATATAGCTAAGATTACTTATAAGTATAGAATGTTTTAGTCTTAGGAACTGATGAAACCAACTTCCAGGGTGTTTTTGTTGAAGAAAGTATGGTTTCAGAGGCCTTTGAAATGTTCTAAAAACCTCTAAAGAAAAGGAAAATCCAAACTAGCTTTAAAACAAAACAAAACAAAACAGAAATAAGCTCTTATCTAGTAACGACATTACTAGTTGTTAATAGAAGCAAATATGTACTTAGGTTGTGCAGTGGATAGATTATCAGACTTGTTGGTAAGACTCATTTTCCTCAGTTCAACTCTGACCTCAGATAGTAGTTGTGTCACCCTGGGCAAGTTATTTAAGCCTGTGTGCCTTAGTTTTCTCATCTGTAAAATGAGCTGGAGAACGAAATGGTAGTTTTGTTATTCAGTTGTATCTGATTGTTTATGATTCCATGGCAATGGCAAACTCCTTTAGTATCTTTCCAAGAAAATCCCAGATGGGGTCCCAGAGAGTCAGATAACAATTGAACCACAGAAAAGTGGTGACTCAGATTGCACACATGGTACTACCTGCCTGGAAAGTTTAATATGTGGGTAAGTACAGCTAACTGAATATTTGAAATCTTAAGACAAAAGACTATGGATTGGCTAAATGATTATTATAAACACTAAAAGTACTTTAGGCAGCTGGTTTGTGCAGTGGACAGAATGTTGGACCTGGAACTAGCACGACTCATCTTTGTGAGTTCAAATCTGACCTCTAGACCCTTATTAGCTTTGTGACCATGGGTAAGTCACTAAACACAATTTGCCCTCAGTTTACTCATCTGTAAAATGAACTGGAGAAAAAAAAAAGACAAACCATTCCTGTATCTTTGCCAAGAAAACAACAAAGGGGGTCACAAAGAGTCAGACATGACTGAAAAATGACTAAACAACAAGAAAAATAATTTGAATGCAATTTTATAATATCAAGTAGAATTTATAGAGGGTTCTAAAATAGACCCACAAGATTCCCTAAAATGCCCTGAACCAAATTAAAATGTAATTGGGATGTATTTAACAAAATAAAAAATTACAACAAAACATAAATAATATTACATTTTCAAACTGTCAATGGTCTGCCCTCAGGGATCCTTTTGTAAAATTTTGTGGTCCCCATTTTTATTTGACTATGATACCTCTGCTCTAAACTGAAGGGAATGTTTTTTGTTTGTTTGTTTGTTTGTTTGTTTTTGAATAACTTTATGCATATTTTAGTCTCACAACAACCCAGTTAGGTAGGTGCTGTAGACACTGTTTTCCACATTACAAAACTGAGACTCAAAAATGTAACTTGACTCTGGGGACACAGTATAAATCTGCATTTTCCAGACTCCCAAATGTAGCACTCCATTTATTTATCAAACTTTTATTAATCACCCAGTCAATATCTATTTTAAACACTTTATCACCTATGCGATGCTAGATGCAGAAGATATAGAAATAGACATAGATATAGATATATATATATATATATAGATATATATATATAGATATATAGATATATATATCTATATATATATATAGATATAGAAATATGACATACAATGCTTCACCTTTACAGCTTCAGAAAGTATTGCAAGTTGTTTTTTTTTAATTGCTGAGAAATTAAAGGTTAAATACTCTAGATCAAGTTGTTTATAAGAAGATGCTTGTCAATAGATAACTGTTTATTAGAACCTGTGACAGGGTGGAGCCAAGATGGCAGAAAGGAAGCAGTAACTTCTCTAAGCTCCTCCATCACTAAACCTTAAAAAGTGAATCTGAACAGATTCTGGAGTGACAAAATCCACTTGGAGACAGAGCGTGGCAAAATCCAGCCCAGGAAAGTGCCCAGTTCGTCCAGACAGGGTGAGCGCAGATTATGTGGGGTCTGCACAGCTCAGACTTAAGAACAGATAAGCAGACTACACCAGAGAGAGAAGAAGTCCCAGCCTGCAGACTTACCAAGGATGAATCGAAGTCATCTCACCTTCATCTCACTAGGGGACAGGAGGAATCATTGGAGACAGGTAGGAGAGTCGGGCCCCCAGGGGAGACAGTAGCTTCTCCTGCAGTGATTGGCCCCCAGCCTGGAAGTTTAGAAATTGCCTGCCTGTATAATACAGGGGGTAGAATGGCAGAGTAAATTCTAGTTGCTCCAATCCTCCCAGCCCTCCTTCATGAAGTAGAAAACCCAAAGATAAGTCTCCCACCCAGATTGAATTCCCAAGTTAGTGGAAATAGCTTCAGGCTTGGGAGTGTCCAAGAAGGGGTGTAACTGAGACAGCCAGGAGTCTGAAGAGAAGAGAGGGAGGGGTCCCAACAAACCCCACTTCATCTGACAAACAAAAGCCTGCTTATAGCCCAGGGGTATAGAGGCAGAAATCTGAAGTGGTCAGATCCATCCACTTCCACTGACTACTCTGTGCACATCTAAATTCCTCTCTGAGATTCCTGCCTTAGCCACAAACTAGACACCCAGAGGCTACAGCATTCAAAGTCAACAACCAGGCCCTTAGCTCACAGCCTGAGAAATTAAGAAATAGGAAATCACAATGGGAAGGAAGGAAGCTCAGAAGGAGAAAGGGAAGGCAAGAAAATCAATCTGAGCTTTGTATAGGTCAAGAACAATGAAATTCACAGGACAATTTGGACTCTCTACCCACACCTGAGACGACAGAAGGAAATATGAACTGGTCTCAAGCCCGAATAGCATTCTTAGAGATCTTAAGAAAGATTTTAAAGACCAAATCAGGGAGATAGTGACCAACTTGGAAAAAAGTCTCACTGAAGAAAACAAATCCTTAAAAAGTAAAATTAGTGAAGTTATTGGAGAAAATACCTCCCTAAAAAGGACCTTCAAAAACTAACTGAAGACTATAATTCGCTAAAAATTAGAATCACTCAAATTGAAACTCAGAACTCTATGATGCACCGAGAGTTAATCAAACAAAACAAGATGATTGAAAAATTGGAAGAAAATGTAAAATATCTCACTGGAAAAACAACTGACCTAGAGAAAGATCCAGGAGAGATAACTTAAGAATTATTGGTGTACCAGAAAGCCATAATGAAAAAAAAAGCAGCCTAGCAACGTCCTCCAAGAGATTGTCAAAGAAAACTGTCCTGAGGTCCTGGAATCAGAAGATAATATTGTTATTGAAAGAATTCACTGGGCTCCACCTGAAAGAGATACCAAATTGAAAACTCCAAGAAATATAGTAGCCAAATTCCAGAATTACAAGATTAAGGAAAAAATTCTGCAAGCAGCCAAAAAGAAACAATTTAAATATCACAGAACTACAGTCAAGATCACACAGGACCTAGCAGCTTCTACATTAAAAGAGTGGAGGGACTAGAATTTGATATTTTGTAGGGAAAGAGAGCTAGGACTACAACCAAGGATTAACTACCTGGCAAAACTGAGCATAATCTTTCAGGCAAGGAGATGGTCATTTAATGGAAAAAGGGACTTCCAGACTTTCCTGATGAAAAAGCCAGAGCTGAATGGAGAATTTGATCTCCAATTACAAGACTCAAGAAAGACATAAAAAGGTAAACAAGGAAAACGCAGACTCACACATACATATGTGCACACACACACTCATACACACATGCTCATTACTTGGGATGCAACAAGAGCAAAATGTTCACATCCCTATATGAGCAGCTGATAACTGTCAATATAGAAATTTTTATGATTATCACTACCTTCAAAAGGGTTATACTTAGATAGAGGTTGTGGGTAGGAATGCACTAACCTGAAGACTTAAAAAAAATAACCTATTAAGGGGATCAAAGGGACTGTAATGGGAAAGAAGGAAAGGATGAGATAGGAAAAGGTAAAATATGCCATTCAAAGAGACATCAAAACACACTATAGTAGAAGGGAAAGAAAGAGGGAGAGGAATATCATTTAAACACTATTCTCACTGGTTCTGGTTCAAAGAGGGACAAAGTTAATCAGTGAAGTTTAAGATTCTAATGTGAATAGACACATAAATTCATTAAATAGAGGAAAAGGAGGGAGGGAGAGGAGCAGTGTTTGAAATTTACTCTCATAGGTTTGGAGTCAAATGGGGAGTAACTTACTCTGATAAGTATAAAAATTTATTGTGTCCTATAGGTAGTGGAAGGGTAAGGGGGTTAAAAAGGAGGAGACAAAAGAAGGTATTAGAGGGGAGGGAAATAGTAGTAAGGGGAGAAGGTAGGTTAAGAAGGGGGTCACTGGGTGGGAACACTGAGGGAGGGGGTGTTCAAAAGGGAAAACTTCAAGGAGGGGAAGGGAGAAGGAAGAAACAAAAACATAAACAGGGGAGGGAATAGGATGGAGGGGAAGAGACAGATAGTCATCATTACTGTGAATGTGAATGGGATGAACTCTCCCATAAAACAGAGGCGGATAGCAGAATGGAATAAAAACATAATCCTACAATATGCTGTCTACAAGAAACACATTTGAAATAAAGGGATACCCAGAGGGTGAAGTTAAAAGGTTGGAGTAGAATTTATTATGCTTCAGCTAAAGTAAAAGAAGCTGGGGTAGCAATCCTTACCTCAGATAAAGCAAAAGCAAAAATAGATGTAATTAAAAGAGATAAGGAAGGAAACTATATCCTGCTAAAAGGCACCATGGAGAATGAAGCAATATCATTACTTCATATATATGCACCAAGTGGTATAGCATCCAAATTCCTAGAGGAGAAGTTAATGGAATTAGAGGAAGAAATAGCAAAACTATACTAGTGGGGGACCTTAATCTCCCCCTTTCTGAACTTGATAAATCTAACCTCAAAATAAACAAGGAAGAAGTTAAGGAGCTGAATAGAATTTTAGAGAGACTAGATATGATGGATCTCTGAAGAAAACTGAATGTGGATAAAAAGGAATTTACTTTCTTCTCAGCAGTGCATGGTACATACTCAAAAATAGACCATGTACTAGGGCATAAAAACCTCACAATTCAGTGCAGAGAGGCAGGAATATTAAATGCATCATTCTCAGATAATGATGCAATAAAATTATATCCAATAAAGGGCCATGGAAAGATAGACTAAAAACTAATGGGAAATTAAACAATTTAATTCTAAAGAAAGGGTGGGTCAAACAAGAAATTATAGAAACAATCAATAATTTCATTCAAGAGAATGATAATAATGAGACAACATACCAAAATTTGTGGGATGCATTAAAGGCAGTTCTTAGGGGAAGTTTTATATCCCTGAGTGCATACTTAATTAAAGCAGAGAGAAGGGAGGTCAATGAATTGGACATGCAATTGAAAAAGCTAGAAAAAGAACAAATTGAAAATCTCCAATTTAGTACTAAATTAGAAATATTGAAAATGAAAGGAGAGATTAATAAAATTGAAATTAAGAAAACTATTGAATTAATAAATAAAACTAAGAGCTGGTTTTATGAAAAAAACAATAAAATTGATAGACCCTTAGTCAATATGATAAAAAAGAAAGAAGAAAATCAAATTATGAGTATCAAAAATGAAAAGGGTGAATCTACCTCCAATGAAGTGGAAATAAAAAAAAATAATTAGGAATTTTTTTTCCCAATTGTATGCACATAAATATGACAATCTTTAGTGAAATGGATTTACAAAATTACAAGTTACCCAGATTAACTGAAGGGGAAGTGAATTACCTAAATAACCCCATCTCAAAAAAAGAAATCACACAAGCTATCAAAGAACTCCCTAGGAAAAAATCTCCAGGGCCAGGTGGGTTTACTAGTGAATTCTATCAAACTTTTAAAGAACAATTGATTCCAATACTCTACAAACTATTTGGGAAAATTATTGAAGAAGGAGTCCTACCATACTCTTTCTGTGACACAAATATGGTACTGATTCCTAAATCAGGAAGAGATAAAATAGAGAAAGAAAATGATAGACCAATTTCCCTCATGAATTTAGATGCAAAAATTTTAAATAAAATATTAGCCAAAAGACTCCAACAACTTATCACAAAAATAATACACTTTGATCAGGTAGGATTTATTCCAGGAATGCAAGGATAGTTTAATATTAGGAAAACCATCAGTATAATTGAGCATATCAACAATAAAACTAGTAGAAACCACATGATTATCTCAATAGATGCAGAAAAGGCTTTTGACAAAGTACAACATCCATTCCTATTAAAAACACTAGAAAGTATAGGAATAAATGGAGCCTTCCTTAAAATAGTTGCTAGCATCTATTTAAAACCATAAGCAAGTATTATATGCAATGAGGATAAACTAGAAGCATTTCCAATAAGATCAGGAGTGAAACAAGTGTGTCCACTCTCACCCCTCTTATTCAATCTGGTACTAGAAACATTAGCAATAGCTATTAGAGAAGAAAAAGAGATCCTATTACTTTCAAGGTAAACTAGTACCTTTTTAATAGTGAAATGTTCTGTTGTATTTTTGAAATATAGTTAACAGAATGCTTTTATATATTAATTTTATTTTACTAAATATTTCCCAATTACATTTTATTTTGCTATTTTTTTTGGAGGGGGAAGGGCAGGATTGGGGTTAAGTGACTTGCCCAAGGTCACATGGCTAGTAAGTGTTAAGTGAAGGAGGCTGGATTTGAACTCAGCTCCTCCTGACTCCAGGGTCTATTAATTGTGCCACCTAGCTGCTCCTCAATTAATTTTTTTAATCAAAAAATGAGTTACAAATTTCCATCTTCTTTTTCCTCTTTCTTTGAGAAGGTAAGAAATTTTCTATCAGTTATGCATGTGTGATCTTGTCAAAAATATTTCTATATTAGCCACATTGCAAAAGAACACAAAAACAAAATAAAACAATTAAAATAAAGGTATTTTATTTAAGTATGCTTCAATCTGCATCCAGAATTCATCAGTTCTCTTTCTGGAGGTGGACAGCATTTATCTTTCATCATAGGTCCTTTGGAATTGTCTTGGATCATTATACGATCAGAGTAGCTATGTCTTTCATAGTTGATCAGCCTTAAAGTATTGTTACTACTGAATACAATGATCTCCTGATTATGCTCACTTCACTTTGAAAACATTCATATAAGTCTTCTCAGGTTTTTTGAAACCATCCTACGCATCATTGCTTAAAGCACAATAGTATTCCATCACAATCATATACACAACTTGTTTAGCAATCCCCCATTGTTGGGTACATCCTTAATTTCCAATTCTTTGCCAACACAAAAAGAGCTGCTATAAATATATATTTTTTCTACACCTAGTTCCTTTCCCATTTTCTTTGATTTCTTTGGATATAGAACTACTAGTGGCATTGCTGAGTCCAAGGATAGGCACAGTTGTGTAGCTTTTTGGGCATAGTTACAAATTGCTTTCCTGAATGGTTGGACTAATTCACAATCCCACCAACAGTGCATTAATACCCCAATGTTTTCACATTCCTTCCAGGATTTGTCATTTTCCTTTTCTGTCATATTAGCCAATCTCATAAGTATGAGGTAATATCTCAGCAGTTTTAATGTGCATTTTTCTTATCAGTAGTGATTTAGAGCCTTTTTTCTCTTGTGATTATTAATAACTTTGATTTTTTTTCCTGAAAATTACCTGTTCATATCATTTGGCTATTTATAAAGTGGTGAATGGCTATTCTTTTTATAAGTTTGGTTCAGTTCCCTAGATATTTGAGAAATGAAGCCCTTATCAGAGAAACCTGTAACAATTTTTCCTTAATTTACTATGTTTCTTCCAATTTTAGCTGCCATAGGTTTATTGTTTAAAAGCCTTTTGATTTCAGGTGGCTAGGTGGCGCAGTGAGTAGAGCATCGGCCCTGGAGTCAGAAGGACCTGAGTTCAGATCCGACCTCAGACACTTAACTCACACGTAAATAAAAACCTAGCCGTGTGGCCTTGGGCAAGTTACTTAACCCCAATTGCCTTCCAAAGGTAAAAAAAAAAGCCTTTTGATTTCATATAATCAGAATTATCTATTTTATTTCCCATAATCTTCTCTATCTATTGTTTGGTCATAAACTCTTCCTTTATTCTTAGATCTAACTACGTATTTCCATGTTGTCCTAACTTACTTAAGATGTCACCAATTATTTCTAAATTATTTATCCATTTTGACCTTATCTTGGGATACCATAGGAGATGTTGATCTATGCATACTTTCTGCAAAGCTGCTTTCAAGTATACCCAGAAATTTTTGTCAAATATTGAGTCCTTATCCCAAAGACTTCTGTCTTTCGATTTATTAAATACTACATTTTTGTTGTTGTTGATCTGTCACTTCTGTTGTGTCTGATTCTTTGTGACTCTATTTGGGTTTTTCTTGACAAAGATACTGGAGGGGTTTGCTATTTCCTTCTCTAGATCATTTTACAAATGAGGGAACTGAGGCAAATGGGGCTACGTGACTTGCCCAAGGTCACAGTTACTAAGTGTGTAAAGCTTGATTTGAACTCACGAAGAGAAGATTTCCCAATTCTAGGTCTGACACTCTCCACTGTACCACATTGCTTTCTCAAACAGTAGATTACTATGGCCATTTTACTGTGTACTATATCCCTAAACTACTTTACTGACTCACTATTCTATTTCTTATCCACTACCAGATGGTTTTGATGATTACTGCTTCATAATATAGTTTCAAATCTGGTACTTCTAGGCCACCTTCCTTTATATTTTTTTCCCTTTGATTCCCTTGATATTCTTGATCCTTTGTTCTTCCAGTTTAATTTTGTTACTATTTTTTTTCTAGCTCTACAAAATAATTCTTTGGTAGTTTGATGCATAATGGAATAACTAAATTAACTTAGGTAGAATTGTAATTTTTCTTAAATTGACTTGGTCTACCCATGAGTAATCTATTATGTCTCCAATTGTTTAAATCTGTCTTTATGTAAAAAGGCAGGTAGACTCCTAAGTATTTTATATTGTCTGCAATTATTTTAAATGGAATTCTTCTTTTCATCTCTTGTTTCTGGGTTCTGTTGGTAGTATATAAACATGCTGATGATTTAGGTGGCTTTATTTTATATCCTGCAACTTTGCTGAAATTTTTAATTTGTTCAACAATTTTAGTTGGAAGGAGTGTTTTTTTTCATTTTCTTTCAATTTCTTATTTCCCTTTTTTATTGTTATAGTGAACATTTCTATAGCATTACATAATAGTGGTTATAATGTACATCCTTGCTTCACTCCTGATTTATTGGGAAGCTTCAAGTTTGTCCCTATTACAGATAATGCTTGCTTTTGGTGTGAGAAAGATACCAATTATTTTAAGAAATGTTCCAATGATTCTTTTGCTTTCTAGTGTTTTTAATCAAAATGGGTACTGCTTTTGATCAAAGGCTTTTTCTGCATTTATTGATATAATTACATGATTTTAGGTTGTTATTGATATAGTCAATTATGATCATAGATTTCCCAATATTGAACCAGCATTCCTGGTATAAATGCCACCTGATCATAGTGTATATGATATTTGTGATATATTGCTGTAATATCCTTGCTAGTATTTTATTTAAAATTTTTGCTTTGATATTCATTAAGGAAAATTGACCCATAATAGTCTTTCTCTGTTTTTTGCTCTTTCTGGTTTAGATATAAAAACAATATTTGTGTAATAAAAGGAATTTGGTAGGACTCCTTCTTTACTTATTTCTTTCAAATAGTTCATGTAGGATTGAAATTAATTAATTTTGTCATTAAATGTTCGGTAGAATTCACTTGTGAATCCATTTGGGTCTGGGCCTTCTTTTCTAAAGTTTCTAAATGTTAGATTCTCTAGATAGAACTTTTATAAGAAGATTTTAGTCAATATAGAACTATTAAATTCTGGGACAAGAGAACATATCAAAATTTCTTTCAGGAGAATTATTTTTGTCATAAATATTATCACACCATATCTACTGTTGTTTGGTCTTTTTTTTCAGTTGTGTCCAATTTGTGACTGCATTTGGTGTTTTTCTAGGCAAAGATATTGGGATGGTTTGCCATTTCCTTCCTAATTTCATTTTGTGTATGAGGAAAGTGAGACAAACAGGGTTAAGCCCATGGTCTCACAGCTAGCAAATGTCTGAGGCCAGATTTGAACTCAAGAAGATGTCTTTCTCACTGCAGATTTAGCAATTTATCCACTGTACCACCTAGCTGCCTTGAACATATCATGTTGTTTTACAGATAAATTTTACTTTCGTAAGTACACACGACCAGTTAAGATGCAATGGGAAAACAAATTATAGTGTACTTTTAATTTCAGATTCTTTAAGATAGCTATTGACCCATTAGAAAGTATCAATCATAGTTATATCCAAAATATCCATATACGTGTATGTAAAACATATAACCATAACCCTTTTGGCATATGACTGACTGCCACAACTCTCCATTTTAAACTTCAATGTAGGACTTCACATTGAAAACTCCCAATGTTCTAGTATAGTACTAGATACTGTGGGGGAGATAGAAAATTACGAGCACAGGAGAGCCCCCATGGGTTTATGAGGATGCTAAACATTGATTAGGTCACAAGCACAACTCAGATTCAGAGAAAGATGACATTAGCATTAGGTTGAATAGCCTCAGAAGGCATCATGGAGGAGATTCTGGGCCTTGTAGAATCAGATTTTGACAAAGAACAAGAGACTAATATTTTTATAATTTTAAAATTCCCAAAGTCCTTTGTTCAGTTGTGAACATCTTGTGAGATTGGTGGGGTCTGTGTTATCAGGCCCATTTCACAGTTGAATAAATGGAGGTTCAAACTGGTGAAGTGATTTGTCTGGAATTTGGTTTACACATCCAAGACCCAGATCACTAAACCACAATGTTTCTCTCATTTTTTAAAAATTTTATTAAATGCCTTTTAACCTTAGCATAAACAATATTTTAAATCAAAATTCCTATTCTCAATCACAATTCTAACACTATATATTCTGTTGCATAGAACAAAACATGTAGGAATCTCTGCATATGGAGTCATCATCTCTTACCATTTTCAAATTATTTATGAAATTCAATCCCCCAAAACCCTTAAGACAAATTAAAGTTTTCATGTCTTTTCAGTTGTAGCTTCTTTTTATGTTAAATGGAGGATGGGGTTGACTAGAGAACCCAAAATCGTGAGATCTAAAGAGTACCAAAGAACACTTGCAATTTTTCCCCTTCATGGTCCCTTGATTTTTATCTAAAATAGAGGCCTTAACGAACTTTTATAATTGAGAAAAATTGCCCTTGCTCTGCACATAGTGGGATGTATCTATTGGAAGGGGGGATTAATACTCATTCCACAGGCTCAATTATATCATGCTTTCATGGCATATGATTGTTCTTTACTTTTTTTTAGGATGGTCACAGAGGGACACTCAACTTCACCCAGATTTTTTCAGAATTCTTATACTTTAAATTATAATTTAAACTCTTTTTAAAAATTAATTTATTAGTTTAGTTTCAGTTAACAAGATTCAATTCCATAGTTCCTTGATTTTCAAATTTCCTTTACTTCCCTCCCCCTTCCCCCCACGACAGCATATAGTCCAGTATAGGATCTGCAAATGCATTCATATTAGACATTATTCCAATATAATTTAAACTCTTATACTTTATACTTATACTGTAGGTCGTGCCATTCCAACAATTCAACCAGTGGTTCAGTTTCAGGGTGGGGACATAGCTTCTGTTCAATATTCTGAAAATGCTGATGCCAGTTGAAAATTTGCCTGCAGAGCTAAGGTTTAATCAGCATATCTGAGCTAGTGCAGACCAACAATTCATATGGCAGTTTGATTTGGGTAACAGAAGTCTTCCAGCAAGGAGAATATATCCCAAAATAAATTCCTCTTTCTGCCAAATGAAGAACTACTTACTGTACAGTGAAGATTTGATCCTGTCTTTTTAGGTCAAGAGCACATCTTGGCTCCTGGATGAGACCCTCAATTCAAAACATCTGTTCCTGCTAATGACATGGTAGAAAAGGGTGTATAAATTTGGCACCAAGATGACAGCTCCAAAAGATATCCTGAAGGACAATGAATCCCATACTCGTTTGCTACCTCCCTTCTTGCCAATTTGTGGAAAATGGATGGATTGATGAATTGATTTTTGCTTGCCTGAATGAGAAGAGGAAGATCAGACCATTCATGAATTAATTTTGTCTGTTTTCATGATCTGATATTAAATTACAGAACTAATTCTGTGGCACGTGGAAACCAAACCAAACATGTGGTCAAGACTCTTTCGTCTGGTACAAAGGATTCCAGATAACTTTCCCATACATGATTCAAATGGAAACAGCTAAGTAGTAGATCATGATGGCCAGAATAGGCCAAGTATAGCATTGAGATCAACACAATATAGGATGATTCTGAAACTCAAAGTTCTTTATCTTTGCTATGTTGTATGGAGTCGAAGATGAAGACTTCATAGAACAAATGTGATAAAAAGAAGAATGTTTAAAGAATAGATGCAATATTTTCTCTTAAGAGTTTTTGGTAGACACAATATAAACTAACCTAAAATGTTGAATTTTCTTATAACGTATAGTCCTATACCCTACCCATTCCTCTGTTAACTCCTTGAATAAAGTTATTATTTTAGCCCCTGTTCCTGGAGTCATAATGATTCAGAGAGATGGAGAAAGTGAGTCAGTTGATTACCAAACAGAAACATTCTGAAGTTCTCTCTCCTCCTTCCCCACTCATTGAAAGCCTCAAATAGTATATATTCACAACATATAGTAACCCAAATGATCAGAAAAAAGCATCAGATTTGGAAATGGGCATTCAGGGTTAACTGTCCTCTTCAGTCTGACATGCTTGAGTTCCCATTTGAACCACAGGTAGTGAAGAGCTGATTCTATCAGATTGAAGTCTGCCTTCTAGGCTGCTAAAATGGTCAGAAGCTTGCATTGCAAAGTTTATCTGAATCAATCCCCAGTCCCAAGACTGGCAGCTCCTGTGATTCTCACTGAATTAGTGAGCTTATAAGATATTAGAGGTTTTCAACATTCTTTCATGCACCTGTTTTCCCTGCTTTAGTCTGACATCTGAAAAGGAAATCTCCCTATAACATATTTTTATACCTTTCTATTAATTCCACTTGTGATTGATTTAGTAATTTTCTTTCAGGCCCCTGAAAATCTAGGAAGGCATATGGGAAGAGGTTTGGGGGATGGTTGAAGGTGAATGCTTTCATGGAAGAGTATTGTTTTTTATTTTTTCCTTCTTTCTATTGTAACCAAATTCCAAAGCTTTTTGCTATGGGTCTCTTTCCTCTTTGGTGATCAGTAAGCATGAGGGAGGAGGTACAGGTGGTAAGAGTGGGAGAGATGACAGCACTCTTCCCTGCAGACTTTTTTCAAGTGTCTTCAGGCTCTTGGGGTCTCTTGAGTCTCCTTTAGCTCTGTGGTCCTTTTGGGTGCTTATAGTTTGCACCTTCAAAAGAGAATGTGGAAAATGCCAAGCCCACATCAGGTGACTGAAGGAAGACTCTGGGATGAAGCAACATGGGAGAAGCTAGCAGTCTCCATCATGTCTCTACCTCCAGCTTGCTACATTAAAATCTTCAAGGAGTTTCCCCGTGGATGAGATCTAGTAAAATCTCTTTTAGTTGAGCTGAGTTATCTTTCTTCTGATAGGAGACTTCATCCACTCCATATTGTCTGGGATATATTCTTTTACATGTACTTGTCCTGGTTTCTCTTTTGCTATTGATTTGGATAAATGTATTTCTTTGCTACTTTGTTTCCATTGTGGTATTAGAATTTCATGCGAAATTGTATAAAAATATTGGGTTGCTTCATTCCCCATTAATTACTAGTGACAGAAATTTAGCTTCAACATGAAAACTACATCCCCTAAAGTGATAATATTTAAAGGAATAGCTAAATATAATTCTACTCCCTCTTTCTGAGGAGAGTAGAGTGGCCAAGCTTCTGTCTGTTGTTTGTCTTGCTGTCTGTTATTAAAGTCTCCCTCAGAGAAGGGTGGGGAGAGAAGAGCCTAGATATATTTTCTCTGCTCCCATTGGAGTCATACAGCAATACTCCCATGCTATATGTGAGAGATAGCCTGGCTACTCTTATTCAACAAATTATCTGATTGTTCAGCAGTGATTGAGTTCTGCAAGTGTGGATGGACAAGTCTATGATGAGAAAGAGAAATTTGGAGATGGGATGGGGGTTCTAGAGTTGGAAATTTCACTTTAAAAATATAAGTAGTATTCCAATTAGTCCTGTATGCACTTCTGAACCAAGTGAAAAGTGTTGCTTTGTTTTGTTTGTTTGTTCCATGGTTTATCTTGGAGCTGGAGGAAGGGAATGTGTCTGTATACTTGGTATCCTATTGTGATTGGCAGAAAACAGAGCCAGTTAGTGAAATTCTCCCAGTTTTTTTTTTTTCTGAGTGGTCCCGAGTAACCAAAATTTTCCAGACCCACTTCCACTTCTCAGTCTGGAGATGCCCCTAGTCCTGTCCTTTAATTGATTAGTTTCTTCCAGGATCAGCACTTAAGGAAGTTTCCAGACTGGATTTTTCCTCCTATAGTCCCCACTTTGGTATATTTTTCCCACCCCTGGATTTCTAGCTTTCTTTTGTGTGTGCCTTCCCTCATTAGAATATAAGTACCTTGAGGATAGAAACTGTATTTTTTTTTGGCTTGTATTTGTATTCTCAACACTTACCAGAAAGCCTGATAGATAGTAAGCTCTCAAATCAAAGTCAACTGCAAGTGATGTCATCATTTCCCTGACCCTTTGGGCCTCTTTAAAAACTTATGACAAACACAACCTGTGAGTAGACTGAGTTTCTTGAATGAGGACCCAATTAGTCAGGTAACTCAACTCGTCCTCTCTCTTTCCTTCTCCTCTCCAAAGGAAGGAAAATTTTGATGGCCAGAAACTTCTCTTGGGGTTTACTGACTAGATTTTTCTTTTCTTTTCTCTTCTTTTTTCTTTCCTTTCTTTTCCTTTCCTTTCCTTTCCTTTCCTTTCCTTTCCTTTCCTTTCCTTTCCTTTCCTTTCCTTTCCTTTCCTTTCCTTTCCTTTCCTTTTTCCTTTCCTTTCCTTTCCTTTCCTTTCCTTTCCATTACATTTTCTTCCTTCCTTCCTTCCTTCCTTCCTTCCTTCCTTCCTTCCTTCCTTCCTTCTTGGAGGGCAATTGGGGTTAAGTGACTTGCCCAAGGTCATGAGATTATATTGTGTTAAGTGTCTGAGGCCATATTTGAACTCAGGTCCTCCTGACTCCAGGGCTGGTATTCTATTCACTGTACCACCTAGCCGCCCCCTCTTCCTTTCCTTATTTCTCTCATTCTCTCTTTCCTTCTTAGTCTCTTTCTCTCCTCATTTCTTTCTTCTTTCACTAAACCTTAAACCCAATTCACTCTGAAGCTCATAGATTGGATCAAAAGAGGTGGGTGCCCAAGATCTTCTTAATGGCTGTATTTTGGGCCCTCCTGTCTTAGAATGAACGTCAATGGTGAATGTTTCTCTTTAGAACAGCAACCCCAAGGCTCTTTCCCAGCCTGTTTTTTCCCCTAATCAAGGGGACCATCCCTTCACTCACTTCTAAAGAAGCCTATTCACTGAATAGGCATTACCTCATTTTAAGTGAGTACAAGAAAAGGCCTTGACCTAAAGGCCAGAGTCTCCTGTTGCATCCTGGGTCATCTCCAGTCATCCTGTTAAATTATCTATTCACTGGATCTAGATGGCTCTGGAGGAGAAAGTGAGATTGGCAACCTTGCACAGTCCTCCCTCACTCAAAGTCAAATGCAAGATGTCATCATTTACCTGATGCCATGGTCCTCTTTGAAAATGAAGAATAAACACAGCCAGGGATTCCATCATGTAACACCACTCTTCAGTAGGATTTTCTAGTATTAAAAGGCCACATCCTGAAGACAAATAGATTAGTAGTTTTTAAAAATGGCTTTTTCATATTAACAAAAAAAAAAACTACGAGTGGCTTAATATCAAAAGCTATTAAAATAAATTTCTGGGACCGTCCTTTTTACTCTTTGTTCAAGAGTATACAATTAATCTTCCTTTTCCTCAGTTTACTCAAATATTTTTTTAATTCAGCTTAGCACAAGTAAATGCCCTGAGAAATGATGAGTCTTTAGACCTAAACCTACTAATAGTGGGAACTCCATTGGTTCCAAATAAAGGACAATTTGGTGTAACCTGAGCTTGTTGACTTTTTGCATACTTTTCCATATTTTACTAAGAAATGGTGTGGGTTCATGATCATAGGCCTAGTATAATTATCAGAACTGAGGTCTCTGAGCCATCAAAGTTCAGAGATCTTGTCAACCTATCTCATTACCTTGCACCTATAAATGAGGAGAAAATAATAAAACCTTACCATTTTCTAATATTTAGGTACTTAATTAGCTGTAGATGGACATTCCTTATAATATAGTCCCAGACTCTCCTTCCAAAAAAAGAAATTGTTTTCTTCTTTTTTTAGTTAAAAATAATAATTTACATTTGAGCCTTCTTTTTTTTTTCAAAAGCTTTATTAACTTCTGGTTTACATCATTCATTTCTGCCAGATTTTGAGTCACAATATTTCCCCAATTTTGCCTCTACCTACCACCCCAGAATAGCAGTCCCAAAGGATATCCTCTCATCCCATCAACTCTATCCCGTATCTTCTCCCATACCCCCTTTGACTTTTCCAGTAGGGCAAGGTGAATCTCTGTGCCCCAGTGCCTGCATGCCTTATTTCCCAATGATATTTAAGATAGTATTAATAATAGCATTTATATATTTTTAAACACTTGAATTTAAAACTTTGAATTCCAGATTCATTCCCTTCCTACCTTTTTACCCACTCTACTGGTAAGACAAGCAATTCAGTATATGTTGTATGTGTGTAGCTATGCAAAACATTACAATAGTAGATATATTGTAAAAGACTGACCATATTTCCCTCCTTCCTATCCCACCTCCCACTTGGTCTATTCCCTACTTTGATCCTGTCCCTTTGCAAAAGTGGGTGCTTCCAACTTCCCTCCTCCTCCTCCCAGCCTTCCCTCCCTTCCATTACCCTGCCTCACATCCCCTTCCTCCCTACTCTCCTGTAGGGGAGATATCCTATTCAGTATGTATGACATTCTCTCCCTGAGCCAAATTCAATGAGAATAAGGTTTTGCCTTTTTGCCTTCCTGTTCTTCCCCTCCCTTGTTACCATTTTCCCTTGCCTATTCTATATGACATGGTTTACCTCATTCTGTCTCTCCCCATCTCCTCTCTTTAATTCCTCTCTCAACTCTTAATTTCACCTTTTAAGTATCATCCCTTCCTATTAAATTCGACCTGTGCCCTCTATCTATGTATAGCTTTAAACATATATACACACATTCACATAGGTATTCATATGCCCATATACACTTGTAAACTATTTTTATTCTGAGAAAAGTTTCATCAGTTTCAATGATCGATTTTCCATGTAGGAATGTAAATAATTCAACTTTGATAAGTTCCTTATGATTTCTTTTCCCTATTTACCTTCTCAAGCATCTCTTGCTTCTTGTGTCTAAATGTCAAATTTTCTATTCAACTCTGGTTTTTTCCTCAAGAATGCTTGAAAGTCCTCTATTCCACTGAATGACTATATTTTCCCCTGAAACAAGATACTCAGTTTTGCTGGATAGGTGATTCTTGGTTTTAATCCCAGCTCCTTTGCCCTCTGGAATATCATATTCCAAGCCCTTTGATCCCTCAGTGTAGAAGCTGCCAGGTCCTGTGCTATCCTGATTGTGTATCCACAGTATTCAAATTATTTCTTCCTGTCTGTGTGTAATATTTTCTCCTTGATCTGGGAATTCTGGAACCTGGCTATAATATTCCTATAAGTTTTCTTTTTGGGATATTTTCCAGGAGGTGGTCCAGGAGGTAAATCCACCTCTCATTAATTGTTAACCAATCAGAATTGATTGCTACTCTCAGGAACAATCCTCTTCCAAGGGCATTTTAGCTACAAGTCTTTAGTATTCAAGAGTGCTGCTGGCCATTTTATCAAAAACTATGACATTATTAATATAATGATTAAATTATTCAGAAATTTTGTCTTTCAAAAATTTTAAATGCCAGAGGTAGATGCCTTCTAAATGCTACACCATAATGACAGGCTAAAACATGAGATTATTTTTTTATTGGTACATATTTTTAGCAACTAATAAGATAGGTTGGTATGTTTCAAGACTTTCAGAAAAAATATTTTGTTTCTTGTTTTACAAATTTCAACTGCACCCTTCATTTTTTTTTGCATTGAGATAACTTTGGGTTCTTAATATTTATGCTAATAGGATGCAAGCCTTCTGCTCTCTCCCTAGCTAGAGAGCCTAAGTAGAATTCCAGAAGCTTAGAGAATTAAGGTTTTAGAGGTCAACTAAATAAACCAATAGCAAAACAAGTATTCCTCTGATATGCCTTGCAAATAGCCACAATTTTATTGCTTGAAAACTTCCAGGGAGGGGGGCAGAACCAAGATGGTGGAGTAGAAACAGCACTTCCAAGGCCCTCCAGCCCATACCATTTCCAAACCATGTAAAAGGTGGACTCTGAACAACTTCTGGAGCTCCAGCACCCACAGAACAACACAGAGAAGCTAACCTCCTGCTGAGGACAGCCTGGCAGCCCGGCAGGGAATGGCCAGTGCAGCACTCTGGGAGCTGAGCCCAGGCCCACACGAGTCATGGTTTTAGCCCCAGGGCAGCTGGGCCAGCAGCCGGCCGGAGGGACCCCAGAACACCAGCAGTGTGGCGATTCCAGAATTATCAACACATATACGCCTAGGACAAAGTGAGAGGTTAGTACCCTATGTACTTTGGTACCAGTATTTGGGGAATGTGTCAGCTTCTTCCCCTGGGGGAGAGAAGCTGCTGAGGAGACATGGAACAGACGCCATTTTGCAGCTTCAGTGGCAGCTTCTGCTCCTGCCTGTGAATTGTAGGGAGACCCAGCAATCAGTCTGGGGGGGGGGAGGGTAATCACCCTTGCTTTAACCTCCCTGGATCTGGATTGTGGTCTGGGGGGAGGTCTTGGGGTGGGTAGCCAGCTTGCCAGAGTGTGTGGAGGCTTCACAGAGGCCACCCAACTAATACCTCCGGAAGTTGTGAAGACCCCAAAGTTTGGGAGAGAAGTTCCCCTGTCTGGTGGCAGAGTCCTACTGTGGCAACAAGCCCCAAAGTCAAGGAATTAATTGGAAACATGCCTAGGCAAAGGAAACAAAATAAAGAGAAAAATTCAACATTAGACTCCTATTTTGGGGGGCAAAGAATATCGAAGCATGGAACAGGAAGAGGACTGTGAGGTCGGAAATCCTCCACTAAAAGCCCCAAATGAAAATATGAGTGGGTTACAGGACATTCAGGACCTTAAGAAGGATTTCAAAAACCAAATAAGAGAAATAGAGGAAAAATTAGGAAGAGAAATGAGAAGGATGCAGGAAAAGTATGAAATGAGAGTCAACAACCTGACTGAGGAAAATAACACCTTAAAAATAGACTAACTCAAATGGCAAAGGAGGCTTAAAAGGGCAATGAGGAGAAGAATGCCTTAAAAAGCCGAATTTGCCAGATGGAAGAACAATCTCAAAAGCTCACTGAGGAGATACATTCCTTCAGAGTTAGACTGGAGGACATGGAAGCTAGTGACTATATATATGCAATTGGGGTTAAGTAACTTGCTCAATGTTACATGGCCAGTCATTATTTATGTGTGGGTGCTCATTTTCTGAGGCCTGAATTGATCACAAGTCATCACAACTCCGAGGCCAGTGCTCTTACACACTGTGCCAACTAGCCTCCCCAAGCTAGTGACTTTATGAGAAATCATGATGCTGTTAAACAGATCCAAACAAATGAAAGAATAGAAGGCAATGTGAAATATCTCATGGGAAAAACCACTGACCTGAAAAATAGATCCAGGAGAGATAATTTAAAAATTATTGGACTACCTGAAAGCCATGATCAAAGAAAGAACCTAAAAATCATCCTTTAAGGAATTCTCGGTTAGCCCAGGCCAGAGGGCAGCCTTGATGTGTTAATAAACTGCTTTTTAACCTTTAAAAAATTCTCAAGGAAAATTGCCCTGATGTTTTAGACCCAGAGGGCTAAATAGAGGTTGAAAGAATCCACTGATCACCTACTGAAAAAGATCCCAAAAAGAAAACTCCTAGGAATATTATAGCCAGGTTCCAGAATTCCCAGATTAAGGAGAAAATACTACAAGCATCCAGGAAGAAAGAATTTCAATATTGTGGAAACACAATCAGAATAGCACAGGATATGGCAGCTTCTACACTGAGGGATCAAAGGGCATGGAATATGATATTCCAGAGGTCAAAAGAGCTGGGATTAAAACCAAGAATCACCTACCCAGCAAAACTGAGTATTTTATTTCAGGGGAAAATATGGTCATTCAGTGGAATAGAGGACTTTCAAGCATTCTTGAGGAAAAAACCAGAGTTGAATAGAAAATTTGACATTCAGACACAAGAAGTAAGAGATGCTTGAGAAGGTAATCAAGGAAAAGAAATCAAAAGGAACTTATCAAAGTTGTACTATTTACATTCCTACATGGAAAAACGATAACTGTGACTGATGAAACCATTCTCAGTATGAAAATAATTGAAGAAGGATATATGGGCATATGAATATATAGGTGAATGTGTGTATATATGTTTATAGGTATACAGGGATAGAGGGCACAGGTCGAATTTGGTGGGAAGAGATGATACTTAAGGGGTGATGTTAAGAGGTGAGAGAGGAATGTGGCAAGAGGAGATGGGGAGATACAGGGTGGGGTAAACTATCTAATGTAGAAGAGGCAAGAGGAAGTGGTTGCCAGTGCGGGGGGAGGGGAAGAACAGGAAGGAAAAAGGCAAAACCATATTCTCATTGAATTTGGTTCAGGGAGAGAATGACATACATACTAAATGGGATATCTCACCCTGCAGGAGAGTAGGGGGAAGGGGGATGAGAGGGTGGATGATGGAGGGGAGGGCATTCTGGTGGGAGGGGAGTTTGGAAGTACCCACTATAGAAGAGGGACAGGATCAAAGTAGGGAATGGACCAGGTGGGGGGTGGGATGGGTGGGAGGGAAATATAAGCAGTCTTTTACAATATATCTACTATGGTAATGTTTTGCATAACTATACATGTACAACACATACTGAATTGCTTATTTTCCCAGAGGGAGTGGGGGACAAGGGAGGAAGGGAATGCATCTTAAATTCGAAGTTTTAAAATTAAAATTTTCAAATGTATATAACCATTTGGCATGTAATTGGGAGATAAGATGTACAGGCATTGGGGCACAGATTCACCTTACCCTAATGTCAAAGTCGAAGGGGGTATTGGAGAAGGTATGTGAGAGAGCAGATTGGATGAGGGGATATCTTGTGGGACTGCAGTCTGGGGTGGTGGATAGGGGAAAAATTGTAACTCAAAATATGACAGAAATGAATGATGTAAACCAGAAGTTAATAAAGCCTTTGTTTAATTAAAAAAAAAAAACAAGCAAACTTCCGGGGAAGGAGATCCCATTACCCACCATGGCAGTACATATTATTTTGAATAACTTTCATTGTCAACAAGATTTTCCTTATCTTAATTTTAAAATTATGTCTTTTTGAGGACAGAAGTGATCACTGCTAGTTTTATCCTCTAGATCCAAACATAATAAATCTAACTGTTCTTTGGCCTGACAATCATTCAGATACTTGTAGTTCCCTACAATGTCCTATCTAAACCTTTGGTCCCAGCAATGATCAATCTGAACAACAACTTCACTAAATTATGACAAGATCATTAGGACTTTCATCATGAACTGCTATGTTTGTTAGTCTTATCAACTTGGGTTGAGATCTATTTTGGCAGAAGAAAAAGCACAGCAAAATCTTGGATGCTTGAAGTATTGAGGCATATATTAGGGAGACAAGTTTTATGGTGAGTTCCAGACTTCAAGTCAGTAAGATATTGCTTGGAGAGTTTCACACACCATTTTAACTCTCAGACATACATGATGTGATTTTCCTGGAAATAGGCCTTACCTAAATACATTTCCGAAGCACTCTATGGGTTTTTAATCTCATGTCTATAAATTATTATACAGACCTATTTAAAAAGATCCAAGTTATTTTTACAAGTTGGTCCAGTGTCAGTAGATTTCACTGTGCTTGCAAGTAAGTCAGCTCCAGAAACAGTTGCCCACAATTAACTCCTCCATCCACAATTCTGACCACTGAAAAAAAAATCTTCTAAACATACACGCTTATGATTTAGAGTATTGGAAACATATTTAGAAATTCTCTGAATGTAGAAAAAGATATCACCCCAATGAAAGCATAAAAGTCAATTATGTTTCCTCATAAAGGCACTTTCAGAGTTTGATATGTTCCAATTGCTCTTAGTGACCTATCACCATGAATTGATGAATAGTCTAACTAGGTATGATGGATTCTTCCAAGGAAAACTCCAGGCTTAAACATTTGCTAACTGGAGAATAAGGAAGACTTCTCTGCAATTGCAAAAATTACTGTTTTTAAGCTTAAATGTAGCTTATAATTCATGTGTGCTGAAATCATCACCCCTTGAGGGTGGAAGGGAATATTGAAAATTTTCCCAAATATTAATTTGGCTTCTAAAACATGGGGTAAAAATGAGAGTAAGCTGAAGTAAACTTGGCAAATACTAACTATTGGCCTACTCTGATAAAATTTTTTTTCTAGCACTCAGTATCTTTCAGATAGTATGAAGAAACTATTTTCTTTTGAGTAAGTTGTTCATTAAAAGCTGCTATATACATTTCTTTTCACCAGTCTTTTTATGATTAAATGGCTTCATGATGCCTTTAATGAAGTTCTATTTCCATCATTGTTTCCCATTTCTTTCTTGCTAAGCTTATCCCATCAATCAAACATCAAGGAACTAATCAACATACTCTTGGGCTTTTTACATTCTATAGATATGAGTGGAGCACTCAGGTTGAATGAAGTTATTAGCACACAACCTTTTCTGTTCATATATTTCCTCAATCATATTCTTATATATGTTCACTTAAAATATGTTCTTTTAATCCCTGTTGACATCTCACTGATACTGAAGTTATTCTATTCACCCAAATTAGTTAAAATTGAATCAAATTGTTCTCTCCCACTTCCTTGCCAACCTTGTTTGTGTTCTTCTCATTATTGCTATATGTTGTATGAATCATTATGACTATTTGGAATATTATTTCAGTACTCTATTACTCCCCATCCTATGCAATACCATTAATAAAATATGTCAGAGTAGTCTCCATTTATTTGTCACAGATAAATCTGATAAATAGCATTAGTCTTAGGATCCTAGACTTCCAGCAGAAGTACAATACTGAGATTATGTAAAGGAGTGCCCTCTTATTATGGATGATAACATTAAGGTTCAGAGAAGAAGTGAAATGTTCAGCATCATAGGACATTAGTTACAGTCCAGTGACTCTATAAAAGAAATTTATGCTTGATGGAAGGAAAAACAAAAGTTTCCTGCAAATTACAGCTATCTAAATTCAGTGGGATGCTTTTGGAAGAAAGGGTGTCCTCCTCAATGTTTGTCTTCAAGCAGAGCTTGGCTGACCACTTGCTGGATTTGCTACAGAGGGCATTCATGTACATAGATCAGTAGATAGAGATATATAGATAGTTGCAAATATAGAGATATATAAATAGATCTCTTTCTATATATATTATACATATGCATGATACATATATAATACATATAAACATACATATATATATACATATATGTATGTATGCCTAAATTATCCCTAAGTTTTCATCCAAGTCTGAGACTCTACCTGTAATACTTTACCATTTAGCTCAGCTCCCATTGATAGATTAATTTGGTAATCTACATCTAAGGAAAAATTATTAAAATTCCTGAGTACTCAAATTCAGAATACAGAATACACTGAAGTGGCCCACATTTTGGTGCACCAAAAAGATAATTAAAGATAAAAAATGAGCAAACAAGTGATTAGAGATATACATTATTTTCTAAGGACTTTTATTCATTTACTCCATCACCTTAAATGAATAACTTAAACTTTCTGGAAGGAGTTACTTTATCTGTCAAACAAAAAAAGTAAAAGCTCATCTTAACACATTGTAAAGTAATGATGGTTGCATGTAATTATAATCTATGGAAATATCTTGAAAACTTTTAAGTGCCATTTAGATATGTGATATAATTCCTAATCTATGGAAATATCTTGAAAACTTTTAAGTGCCATTTAGATATGTGATATAATTCCTATAATCTATCATAACATTCTTGGCTACAAGACTTCCTTCTTGTGCCTTATTGTGGTATGGATTTTTGAAGGGTGCTACAGCAAAACGTAAGCCCTAGAAGGTTATATCAACAGAGGAGAATCTTAGGAATAAGGTCCATGCCAGGCAGGTACGATCAAGAAAGGCTAATACAATTGAGTACAAAACGCCATAACCCCATCAGGTTAACAACTAGAAAATGAATTCTTTGAGACCTATCAAGAAAAAGAACAAGTTTGTAAATCAACATGACTATTGGAATAATTGAATTATATCAGAATTGATTTTCTTTTGACAAATGGAAACTGTACAAGAAATGAAATTCTACATTTGAAAGACAATTAACAGGTTTTCCTTGGAAAGGTAAAAAAAAAGTCCTAGAAGAGTTTATTTCATTGTGCCTTTTAAGTCAGCAAGAAAAAAAACAAAACAAAACACACAATTCCATGTGATACTTTGTCCTCCTGCCTTGCAGAGTGCATGATGAACATAGACAAAAAGAGCACCATAAAGATAATTAACACTCATCCCTAAATCTACTACAGAGGGTAAAAAAGTTGTGATTTTCTGAGAACTTAAAATACTCCAAACCAAAGCAACAAATACTTTAGGAATTGGTGACATCAGTTGAGAGGTAAGCACAGAAGAATAGCCAAAATGATGGTGAATAAATCTGGTATAGAATCAAGAAACTAAAGAGACAAAATGCTATTAATATGCTGAACAGTCTTATGACTGGATGTTGTGAATGCTTTCCTGAGTATCAGAAAACCCTGGACTTTGTGATCAGAACACGCCCCCCCCCCCCACATACATACATACACACACACACAAAATGAAATTAACTTTATTAATAGAAATAAACTAGTTATAGACTTAAGAGTCATATATAAATCAATTTTTTGGATATAGTCATATTTAGGGGTCAAAGTAGAGATTCAGAATTAACAAGTTGGAAAAAAAAAGATAATGATGAAAAAATGCCACATAATTGCAACATCATTTTTCTAAAAAAATGGGAAATGGCAAAGGTGAAAAAAAATTTATCTTGACTAGTAACAATTCTTGAAAAAAAATTAACCAATATTAAAGTATTTTTAAAGTTAAGAAGCTACACAAGAAAAAAATCGCCTTAGCCAACAGATCATTTGCTTGCCAAAGAGAAAGTCATGGCAGCCAAGGGCAACATTCATTTAGAATACAAACTCATTTGTTAAACACTACAGAGGAGAATGGGAGATGATTACAAGCCCTATCTCTTCATAAAACAACAAAAATCACTGGATATGAAAATAAGTCTACAGAAAGTTTGGCACAACACCTAAGTCACATTATCCCAAGAGACAAATAGATGGATCTGGCAGGAAAACAAATAGATGGAAAATGGAACAGTTTAGTTGATATTTCTTTAATTATCCATGTTCATCTAAATGACTGCTAAACCACCACATTTGGACCCTGATACCTTCAACCCCAATGTGCTATTCAAGAAGTAAAAATGGCATTTTAAAAAGTTGACTTGGGCAGGGCAGTTGGAATTGAGTGAATACACACAGCAAAAATCCATGCTAGACATGACACCATCTTGAAAGCATTAACAAGGGATCTTAGTACAAGCTATCTCACGGAGGGGGTGTCTTGAAATGCTGCCACATTGAAGAGGAATTCTACTTATTCTATTTGGTTCAGAAAAAAAAAAACACTAATGGTAATGGGTGGAAGTTGCAAATAGATTTGATTTTTTCAAGGGGGAAAAAGCTAACATATTAGAGGTATTCATAATGCGACATATTGACTTGGGTGCAGGGGAAATGTTCTCTTCAATAGGAGTCTTCAAGGAGAGGCTTTGGCAAGTGTGCTATTGTGGAGATTCCATTGGCATATAGATTACATGAGATGACTGCTGAATCTCCTTCATAACTCTGATTTGGACAAACCTATGGAAAAAGGGGCGATATTAACACAGGATGTTACCACTCCAAAAAGGTGATCAAGAAAATATCAGTATCCAACAAGCCATAGGTTTTATTTTCATTGTAGGCAGGTGGATGAGTGAAGGAAGTGGTTGACTTGGAGACAAGAAGACATGAGAGAAAATGTCACCTGACAGTTATTTTGCTATGTGATCCTGGGAAGTGCGGTGCCCCATGCCATTCTCATCTGTAAAATGGGGATAATAGCACCAACTTCACTAAGTTTTTGTGAGGATCAAAAGAGATAATATATGTATAGTGTTATATAATAGTCCTATATTTTTATATAATTGTATATACATATAATTGTAATTGTTACATCACATATAAGTTATAAAATTGCTAGTTGTTTTGTTTAACAAAAAATTCTTCTGAAAATGGTACTTTTTCAAGTTCCAGAACATCTTTGATGAAAACGTAAGAAAAGCACAGGTGGGCTTTGGCAATGTCTTTCTATAGCAGATCACATTTTCATAGTAACAAAGGGCTTGAGAGATGCAACTGCTATTCCTCTTGTGTGGCATCCCATCAACATCCCACCTCTTACTCCTTGCCTTTGTATGCATTTCATCCCTGGATTGGACTCTCTCATCACCTCCACGTTTAGAATCCTTAGCTATGGGGGGCGGAGCCAAGATGGCGGAGTAGAAACAGCTTATCCAAGCCACTCTGCCCCCACATTCCCCCCAAACGATGTAAAAGGGGACTCTGAACAACTTCTGGAGCCCCAGCACCCACAGAACGACACAAAGAAGCTAAACTTCCACTGAGGACAGCCCAGCAGCCCTGCAGGAAGGACCAGCGCAGTGGTCTGGGACATGGCAGCATGCAGCACGCAGAGAGCAGGCAGCGGAGCCGAGCCAAGCCCAGGTCCGCATGAGCTGAGGTTTTAGCCCCAGGGCGGCAGGGCCAGCAGCCGGCTGGAGGAACCCCAGAACACCAGGAGCTGTGGCGACTCCAGAATTATCAACATAGACTTGCCTGGGACAAAGTAAGAGGTTAGTGTCCTATGGACTTTGGGACTGGTATTAGGGAATGTGTCGGCTCCCTCCCCTGGGGGCTAGAAGCTGCTGAGTTCAAACGCCATTTTGTAGTTTTCAGAGGCAGCTCTCGCTCCCAGCCTGCAAATTTGTAGGGAGATCCAGCGATTAGTCTTGGGGGGTAATCGCTCTTGCTTTAACCTCCCTGGATCTGGATTGTGATCTAGGGTGGAAGTCGTGGGTGGGTTTACAGCTTGCCAGAAACGGAAGTTGCCCCCAACACGTTCGGGACAAAAATTCCTCTATCTGGCCTTAAAGCCATAGTGTGGCAACAAGCCCAAAAGTCAAGTAATTAAGTGGCAACATGCCAAGGCAAAGGAAACAGAAAAATGCAACCCTAGACTCCTATTTTTGGGGGCATAGAGCAGGAAAAGGACTGTGAGGTCAGAAGTCCTGCTCCAAAAGCCCCAAGGGAAAACATGAGCGGGTTGCAGGCCATAGAGGACCTTAAGAAGGACTTTAAAAATCAAATAAGAGAAGTGGAGGAAAAATTGGAAAGAGAAATGAGAAGGATGCAGGAAAGGTATGAAATGAGGGTCAACAGCCTGACTGAGGAAAACAACACCTTAAAAAATAGACTAACTCAAATGGCAAAGGAGACCCAAAAGGGCAATGAGGAGAAGAATGCCTTAAAAAGCCAAATTTGCCAGATGGAAAAAGAATCTCAAAAGCTCACTAAGGAAATTCATTCCTTCAGAGTTAGACTGGAGCAAATGGAAGCTAATGACTTTATGAGAAATCAAGATGCTGTCAAGCAGATCCAAACAAACGAAAGATTAGAAGGCAATGTGAAATATCTCATGGGAAAAACCACTGACCTGGAGAATAGATCCAGGAGAGACAATTTAAAAATTATTGGACTACCTGAAAGCCATGATCAAGGAAAGAACCTAGAAATCACCCTTCAAAAAATTCTCAAGGAAAATTGCCCTGATGTTTTAGATCCAGAGGGCAAAATAGAGGTTGAAAGAATCCACTGATCACCTCCTGAAAAAGATCCCAAAAAAGAAAACTCCCAGGAATATTATAGCCAGGTTCCAGAATCCCCAGATCAAGGAGAAAATACTCCAAGCAGCCAGGAAGAAACAATTTCAATATTGTGGAAACACAATCAGAATAGCCCAGGACCTGGCAGCTACTACACTGAGGGATCAAAGGGCATGGAATATGATATTCCAGAGGGCAAAAGAGCTGGGACTGAACACAAGGGTCACCTACCCAGCAAAACTGAGTATTTTGTTTCAGGGGAATATATGGTCATTCAATGGAATAGAGGACTTTCAAGCATTCTTGAGGAAAAAACCAGAGTTGAATAGAAAATTTGACATCCAGACGCAAGAAGTAAGAGATGCCTGAGAGGTAATCAGGGAAAAGAAATCAAAAGGAACTTATCAAAGTTGAACTATTTACATTCCTATGTGGAAAAGCAATAACTGTGACTGATGATATCTTTCTCACTATGAAAATAATGGAAGAAGGGTGTGTGGCCATATGAATACATATGTGAATGTGTGTATATGGTTACAGTTATATATGGATAGAGGGCATAGGTTGATTTTGTTGGGAAGGGAGAGTACTCAAGGGATGAAATTATGAGGTGAGAAAGGAAAGTGGCAAGAGGAGATGGGGAGAGACATGGTAGGGTAAACTATCTCATGTAGGGGAAGTGGGTGCAAAGGAGGGGGAGAATAAGGAAGGATAAAAAGGCAAAACCACATTCACATTGAATTTGGTTCAGGGAGAAAATGACATACATACTAAATGGGATATCTCAACCTGCAGCAGGATAGGGGGAAGGGGGATGAGAGGAGAGATGATGGATGGGAGGGCATCCTTGGTGTGAGGGGAGGTTAGAAGTACCCACTATAGAAGAGGGACAGGATCATGTAGGGAATGGACCAGGTGGGGGGTGGGATGAGTGGGAGGGAATTATAAGCAGCATTGTACAATATATCTACTATGATGTTTTGCATAGCTAGACATGTACAACATATACTGAATTACTTATATACCAAGAAGGAATGGGTGACAAGGGAGGAAGGAAATGGATCTGAAATTCAAGATCGTAACATTAAATGTTTCAAATATATATATAAATACTATTATTAATACTCTTTTGCCTATAATTGGGAGATAAGATATGCAGGCATTGGGATACAAAGATTCATCTTCCTCTAATGGAAAAGTTGATGGGGGCATGGGAGAAGGTATGGGAGAGAGCAGATTGGAGGAAGCGATATCTTGTGGGACTGCTATTCTGGGAGGTTGGGTAGGGGAATAATGGGGGGAAAATGATTGTAACTCAAATCTGGCGGAAATGAATGATGTAAAACAGAAGTTAATAAAGTATTTGTTTAAAAAAAAATCAAATAAGAGAAGTGGAGGAAAAATTGGAAAGAGAAATGAGAAGGATGCAGGAAAAGTATGAAAGGAGGGTCAACAGCCTGACTGAGGAAAACAACACCTTAAAAAATAGACTAACTCAAATGGCAAAGGAGGCCCAAAAGGGCAATGAGAAGAATGCCTTAAAAAGTCGAATTTGCCAGATGGAAAAAGAATCTCAAAAGCTCACTGAGGAGATTCATTCCTTCAGAGTTAGACTGGAGCAAATGGAAGCTAATGACTTTATGAGAAATCAAGATGCTGTTAAGCAGATCCAAACAAATGAAAGAATAGAAGGCAATGTGAAATATCTCATGGGAAAAACCACTGACCTGGAAAATAGATCCAGGAGAGACAATTTAAAAACTATTGGACTACCTGAAAGCCATGATCAAAGAAAGAACCTAGAAATCACCCTTCAAGAAATTCTCAAGGAAAACTGCCCTGATGTTTTAGATCCAGAGGGCAAAATAGAGGTTGAAAGAATCCACAGATCCCCT
>WOXC01002814.1:0-155000 GCA_011680675.1 Gymnobelideus leadbeateri
AAAGACACTCCAAATAAAGCAAACTCATAGGTTTTACCACCCAAAACTCATGTTAACAAAAATTGACCATAAATGAAAAATTATAAATGTTGGATTGGTTGGAGGAAAACAAGTTTACTGTTGCATGGTTGGTAGAGCTTTGGGCTGGTCTAGTCCAGGAGTGGAAGGTGGAGAACCTTCAGCCTTGAGGCCACACGTGGCCCTCTAGGTCCTCAAGGGTGGCCCTTTGACCGAATCCAAACCACAGAACAAATCCCCTTCACAGAACAAAACAAAAAGAATTTGTTCTGTAAAACTTGGACTCAGTCAAAAGATCACACCCAATGACCTAGAAGGTCACATGTGGTCTGGAGGCACAGGTTCCCCACCCCTGATCTAATTATTTCAGAAAGCAATTGGAACTCCATGCCCAGAAAATTACTAAATAGTGCATACCATTTAACCCAGCAATACCACTACTACGTCTGTACTCCTAAAAGAGGAAAGAAGAAAAGTCCTAAATATCTCTCTCTCTCTCTCTCTCTCTCTCTCTCTCTCTCTCTCTCTCTCTCTCTCTCTCTCTCCAGTTCTTCTTATGATAGCAAAGAACTAGGGGATGTAATACCCTTCAAATGGGTGACCAAACTATGGTATATAAATGTGATGGGATGCTATTAGAGTACAGGAAATGATGAAAGGGACATTTTCAGAAAAACTTAGAAAGATTATATGAACAGATTCAGAGTAGAGTAAGCAGAACTAGAAAAACAAGTTATACTATAACAGCACATTGTAAAAAAGGAACAATCCTGAAAGATTTAAGAACTCAACTCAGCACAGCAATCAGTCATCATTCCAGGGAACCTACAATGAAGGATGCTATGCACTTAATTACAGAGAAGTGAGGGACTAATACGCAAAATAGGATATATTTTGCCTTGGCCAAAGTGTGAATTTGTTTTGCTTCATTATGCTTATACGTTACAAGGGCTTTTTATATTTCTTCTTTTTTCCTCCCAGAGGGGAGAGGAGTAGAAAGGGGAAAAATGTTTGGTAATGTTTAAAAATTATTTCAAAAAGAATGAATTCATGGGGCAGCTAGGTGGTATGGTAAATAGAGCAGAGGCCCTGAAATCAGGAGTACCTGAGTTCACATCTGGCCTCAGACACTTGACACTTAACTAGCTATGTGACCTTGGGCAAGTCACTTAAGCCCCAATTGTCTTGCCCCCCACAAAAAAAGAATGAATTCAGAGGATCAGAGAAATAACAGGTAAAATAATGATAATAAAATTGTACCATTTTTATTTACAAGCACTTTAATCTGATTGATCATGCAGTATTCATAACATCCCTGGATAGTTGATGCATTAGTATTATTATTCCCATTCTTCAGATGTGAAAGCATCACCATAGTGACCACCTCTCCCATTTCATTGTCATGTGGAGAAAACCCTTTATTTTAAAAGTCATTCTAGGTGAGCACAAACTTTGACAGATTTTGCCAAACTGGAAGGACTTTTATCATGGGTGTGGTGATAGACTGTATCTCTGGAATCTGAGGACGAGCCTAATCAAGTTTGGAAAGCCTTATTGCTAGAAGAGATGTTTCTAGATGATGAATTTGTTTTTTTTTTTGACCAGAGTTCCAAATGGGCCAGTCTAGTAAAGCATGAAAGAAATATAATTATGTATCAGTGAGATGGGTACCTAGACCAAGGCAATTACTAGTTCTTAAAGTATCTTGAGGAAACAGGATTAGAGCATTTACATGACCTGTTCATGGACACACAGGTATTAATTAGTTGGATGAGAATTAGACTCTAGGCCTTCTAATTCTAGACCTTACTTCCTTCCCATTGCATCACACTTCTTCTTACTCTAAAAAAAAAGAAGGAAAAACCACCACCAAAAACAAAAGCAAACAAATTGAATACAATGTTCTACTAGCAATCTCAGTATTTGTTTTAGCTGTACAGTCGAGTATCTCGCCACCTCTACTCTAGTATGTTCTGTTTATAAGTAAATTATAAAAGATATCCTGACTGCCTTTATACATGTTGTGACATTTGTAATCTTCACCAATACCTTGTAAGTCTCCTTGGGAGTTCCAGCTAGTTATTTTCGGCATTAGGTCAATAAATACTATTTTTATAATTAGTCATTTTCATAATGATTTTTTATGTCCACTTAAAGTCAGAAGACCCTTGACTCTGCCACTGATGTGACCTTGTTAGAATTACTTCATATCTCTGTACCTCAGGGTACACATCTGAATGTAACTTAGTCTTGGCCTTCCCCATAAGGAGTTGAAGGACTTGACAGGGAAGGATGATTTTCTGGTCAGGTGGTTTTCTCAGATTTCCAGATTCTGAGGTTAACCATGATTTTTATCCTTTTATTATAAAATTTTGACCATATGGGTAAACTGACTGTCTAGCAAACCAATGCCCACCCTGGAGGTCGTGTTTCCTCTGGAGGTGGCCAAGAATAAGCTATTTTTAAAATAAGTGAATTGGGGTAGATGATTTCTTAAAATCATTCATATATATAACTCTCTGAAGCTTGGATGAAATATGCTTTGGGAATTTCGAGAAACATAAATGTAGCTTAGGAACAATACCGTATCTATGATGTAGATATAGATATAGCCATGGGAAGAAATGATTGAATAATGCATATGGGGAGAGAGGTTTAAAAATAATTCTTGATAAAACTCTGGTGAAGAGAATTAGAATTCTTATGAAGAGAATTATTTGAGGAGTTCTAATTTGTAGAGGGATTGAGACAAATCAAGACCCTGGGGTAAATTGAAAATGGGTAAAAGAAAACACCTAGGTTTTCTTTTCTTTTTTGAACATGATTTCTAGGCAAAGTCAAATAATACATTTTACATGTGTTATATAATGGTTCGATTTTTAAGGGTAAGCCTCTTGTACTCCCATTTTCTGAAGTGAGAACATTTATGCCTGAACCCATGGAAGAAAGCAAATTGTTCATTGATGTCAAGTTTGGGGTCAGAGTTTGATTCATCATCAGTGTTCTCTTTAATTTACCTAAAAATAATGAGTACATCTTTGGAATGGTCATGTTCAATATGGTCAACTTAAAAAACTCATTTCATTTTCTTCTTCTATTTTCTGGTTACCTGAGAAATTAGCTTTGTTTAGGTGAAAGCAATGTCAAGTAATGTTTTTTTTTCTCTTTTTATACTTAAAAAGTGAAGAAGATATAAAAATTCAGCTATTTCAGCTTTTGTATATTTTTCTTTTTGTGTTAGTGAAGAAAGGAATTATTAAACCCAATACCTCTTACCCATGTGATTTACTTAGGTACATCCTTGAAGAGTCTTTTCTATATTTCAAAATGTAATAAAAATACTGTACTTTTTACTCCCATAGATTGCAAAAGAATGGTTGTTGGGCAGAGAGGAACCAAATTTAAAAATAATTGGCAATGATAAAATATAAAATATTTTTCTTTTTCTCCCCTTTCACCTCCTTTCCCTTTACTTCAGTATTGCTTATCACAGAAGCATTTTCTAATGATAATGATATCTGTAACCAATCCATCTTTTTCTCTATAGAAAAAATGATAGCATAGAAATAATGTTATCTTATCTCTAGGCAAAATGATTGGAAAGTTTCAATATACTGAAAAGGATAAAGTATTTTTGAACTTGTCTCACTTTTAATTATTTATTACAAAGAACAGCATTCCATTTGGATTAATAGCTAATCAAATTCCTAATAGCACTACTGTACATACTTACCATATTATATGTGACTATTAACAAGGATAAATATTACATTTGAATAAATATTGCAGGTGTGAGACATCACAAGTAAATTCAAAGGGATTAAATTCTACAGGGGATCTTTATTTAATTTCTTTCCAACCCTGTTGTTTTATTGAATAAAACTTACTTAAGTACCTCTCTGGACTGTTCTAACATCTGTTGTTCTTGGAAAACAGTTTTTGTCAGAAATAGCTGTGTTATTTTGAAATGTTGGCCCAGAATGCCTTGCAGGGAGTAAGCTATGTTCTTCTAGTGTTCCTACTAATTAATTCCCGTGAGACCTGTGCCTTACAACTGGGCTAGCTCTCTCTAAGTCCAGCAGTGAGAAGCAGTGCCTCTGGGAAGGTCACTCAAAAAGATATACTACACACACACACACACACACACACACACACACACACACACACACACACACACACCACATCATGTAAATAGAAAAGAAGATGAAGGAAAAGATGGGCTTAAAATTCAATAAAAGTATAGGAGAGACATTATTTAAATTATAGCTCTGATTTCTCACAAAGTGCATTTGTTTCTATGTAAATGAACATACTTAAAACTAGAATACCATCCTCATCCCTCCAATTATGAACTCTGAGCTTTTTCTTATCAACTTCCTTAAATATGATTAAAATTTTAAAGGCAAGGTAGAAAATCTTGAAAATTCACTTTGGGAAAATTATCAATCTTCTTTCCTCCATCTTCTTCCCCAAATAAAATAATTCAGCAAGTGTTCCCTAAAGCATTGCCCATCATACTGCTTCTACTCATATAGAATAGTTTTATTTCCAAATAACACCGATTTCCCACCTCCTTCCTCTTCTTTCCTGCCTCACCCCTTATAAATGAATTGGTTTTAATTTCATGGGACTGACCAAGAGAGATAATGAAGTCCTTTCAAAAACTCTTTATGTGTGAAACCCTAGAGGAAAACCCTAGAGCTTTCTTACTTCTAGCAACCAATTACTACACACAAAAAAGTTTCCCCAATTATGAAGTCCACTAATGCATCCTGCACAGACTCAATTCCATGAAATACATTGCAGAGACAGCACTCACATAATTAACAGGAAGACACTGCATGTGTCCAGACCTTCTGCTAATTGATTAAATGAGTCTATTCCGTAATCTGATTCTAATCACACCACAGCCATGCTACAAAGCAGAGAACCACCTCTTGTTTGCTGTGTGTGCTTTGCACATAAGGAATCATCCAGAAATCCAAAGCAGAGAGCTATCCAAACAATACAGTATGCGCACAGAAAGATACTCCAATCTGGGACAGTGCATGATATCAGAATAAAAAGACTGCAGAATTCATTTGAAATGTCTCCCTTCTTCCTCACTTAAACTTTGTTGGTTTTCCTGCTTCTGTTTATTTTATCGGTGTCATTTTAGGAGTCCTCATCCACATCCACATGATACAAAACATTTCATACCTTGGCCTCAGCTTCATGATTATTCCGGTTAACAAGTGTTGGACAGCTTTTCCCTCTGCAATTTCCTAGTAAAACACAAACCCTGCCATCTGCGTGTCACTTTTCTTTTCTTTTCTTTTTTTTTTATTAAGAAGGCCACAGTGTTCCCTAAGGGTTGCAAGAGAAGTTCATCCCATTGAACTGGTCAGCAAGATATCATTAGCTCGTTGTGTACATGAAATCCAGGGGTTAGAGCACCAAGCTCACAAGCCAGTTTCTTTACCTCCTTGAGCTGATCAGAGGATCAGAGTATCAAGGAAGGATTAGCACTGACTTGGGATTTGTGTGATTGGTTAATTTATTGCGGCAATGGCAGGCCTTTCATCTATGGCAACATTTAATCAGCCCGGCCATGGAGGCTATTACGGGTTAGCTCCTTTCTCAAGTCAGCCAGGGCTGTACCATCAGCCCTATCACAATTCCCCTGAAATTTCCAAATTATCTGGAACAGGCTTTAGCCTCACAGTAATAAAAATTAGAAGAGATTCCTGATAGCACCAGTGGAAAAGGCTTTCCCTTGCACAGGGCAAATTATAAATAGTATGAACGTACACTTAAAAAAAAAAATTCTCCACCTCTTAAGAGATGTGCAGGACTTATCACCCCTGCTCTGATCCAAATCCTCATGGTTGAAAATTTATATTAGATTTTATCAGAGAGGCCTAAGTCTAGAAAAATCAATGAAGGTTATCTTTTATGTTGCAGGAACTTGTGGAAATATTGATTTTCATTTTATAGTGAATTTGGAGCATGAGTTGGTAATCACTGCTGAGCTGACTACAATGTTTGCCTACTGTATCTTTTACTGAGTTTTGCTCAAGTATTTAAGATAGTATATTCCTGTTGATTTTAGTCTGTAGTTTGAAGTCAGATGTGTCTAAAACACAAATTGGTACTAAAAACAAAAGCAGTAGCAACAATAAAGCTTTCTCCAGTGCAGTGATCAGCTCGGGATCTGGAGGGTGACCTTTGTATTCTAATAGTGGCTTTGGGGAGTAAAATAATTCCCCTATGAAATAGGCTCTTATCCTGGTATATGTGAATATATTTTAAAAAATATTTTGAAAGCTATTTCAAAGTAATTTGCTTTCTTTGTGATCCTATGAAGTTTATTTTGTGCATTTAAGAACATTATACTGCAAACAAGTCCATAGGCTTCACCACACTGGCAAAAGTTCCCATGACATAAACAAAGGTTAAGACCTCCTTCCTTAGAATTTATTTGCAAGATAGATTTCTCCTTTTGTGTTTCATTTAAGTGTAGGACTTTGGGAAGTTGTGTGAAATGGAGAAAAGATTTTTAAAAATATGCAGAAACGAAAGAAAGCAAAGGAATTAATTTTGGTTTAAAAAAAATAAATTTTTAATTATTTATATCTTTAAATATTTACCTGATTATGGTGGCCTGCTTGGCTTGCAAATTCCAGTCAAAATTTGTGTTTGTACGAATTCATTTATTTCCTCTACTATGGCTAGGCTTTTTAAAAGAAAAAAAAAACAGGCGGTGGTGGGGAGGTGGGGAGAAATCTAATGGCTGATTTAAGTGAACCAATATGTATAAAGGATTATTGCCTGTTTTCTCAGTTCACTGAAGAGTTTATCTTAATTTTCTATACTTCATTTGGGCCCATTTCTCTAAGGCTATAGTCTGCAGATTTTGTTTACTTGCATCTTACCCTAAAGGATTTATTGGTCTATTTCTTTGAACTGCTGAGGAGTATCTTGTACATAAAAAGCAACTGCAGAGAAAACTTCAAGACATTTATTTGTAAAGAAGCCTATTAGTCCTTTGCATACCTTGGACTGATATTAATTTACTACCTTTCTTTCTATTCAACTGCACTATGGAAGACAACCATTTAATTCTAGAAAAGTTAATGATGATCGTTTTAAAAATATGTGGAATGAATATAATCAATTGTATTTTATTATGTGGCAAGGACTAGATTGTTTTATAATGTTTGGGTGAATTTTTCCTTTTGTAATTCAGGTGAACTTAGGAGAATCCCAAGAAAATCTTCCATCTTTCTCTCTCTCAGTGTTAGTTAAATGTATTCTTAAATGCAGAAGCAAAATCATTGAAACACCACCTGAAGCCATTTGCCATTACTGCTTGGAGCCTGGGAGTAGCCAACTCTCCTTGGTTCCCTGAACACATTAGGATGTGTACTTGGGCAAAGTCTTTTGTAAAAGCTTAGATAAAACTGAAATCTCTTGCCTCATCTTAAGAATACTTCACCTATCCCCTGACCTTACTCCATTACAATTCTGGGAAATTGGGTTTACACCTTGGCAAATCAGGACCAATCAGCTAAAATGATGAAGTAGTTGGATCATATCTTCCCTGTGCTGCTTGTTCTTTTAAATTCTCTACCTATCCCCTGAGCTTACTCTCACCCTCCTCCCCCAACTCCTACCCAACACTGCCAGGGCAGTGTTGTATATCTATATCTATATCTATATCTATATCTATATCTATATCTATATCTATATCTATATCTATATCTATATCTATATCTATGATCTATATCTCACCACTGGACCCAGATGACTCCAGAGGAGAAAGTGAAACTGGTGACTTTGCACAGTCCACCCTTATTTCACTTGCAAGATCACCTCCCTGATGGAATGGTCCTTTTTGAGAACGAAGGGCACACAACAACAACCCAGCACTGCCATTGAAATGCAGTGACACAGTTGTTGGATTTGGAGTCACATCCCAGTTTTGTCACTGTATAGTCTGTGAGACTTTGGCCAAGTCACAACTTTTATGGGTCTTAGTTTCCTCATCTGTGAAAAGAGTCATTTGGTTTCAAAGACTTGCAAGGTTCCTTACCATATGGGCTTTTGAGCTGCATTTAACAAAAATTTGGGTTAAGAAATCAAAATGTATTTGGTTTAGTAGAATATTAAATTTTAGGAGAAGCATCTGAGGCAATGTCACTTAGAAATCAATACCAGTCGTATCTTTCCCCTCTTTGCCTCATTCTGTTTCACCTCCCTTGTGTCATTGCCTCCATTCTCTTTGAATCTTTGTTTCCTTATTCCCTTTTCTTTTCTCTCCTGAGATAATTTAATGAATTATTTAGTTAACTTAATTTAATGATCTTATCAATAAACATATATCTATTACTTGTGCACAAAGCAATTCCTTCCTGTATTTTTATCCTGTGATGTCAAACATACTTCTGTGCATCCTCCATAGAGAGGCCACCTACACATTGTATCCACTGGCACTCAGCTTCTTTTAGTATCCAAAGGGCATCAGTCAAGTCCGTTTATCATTTCCCAATTCTTGCTATATGACTTCAATGTCTTTGAAGCCATCTTTTACTAACACTCTAAATCAGTGAGTTCCCATTTAGTAGTTCACCAACAAGGGTTTGTTTTGTTTTTAAGAATTCTTTAATGACTTCCCAATTAAAGCATTGCAAACTACTATGAGTTGTGTATCATATTACCCAAGGTGTTCATGACACTTTTTTTGTTATTGAAAATGGTATCTTGTCCATATTTTCCTTATACATTTCTTGCAACTTTCCATGTATGTTCCTATGTGCCATTATGATTAATCTGAGGTCATGTTTCATGATTTGTAGCTATGTAACATCATTAGGAACATAATAGTCAAACTGGTCTGCTAGCTTGTCTTCTACACAGCATTCCATTTTTTTTTCTTTTTGCCTTGTGCAAAATGATCCCTAGTGGTATCTCATATCTGGAATGTACTCCTTCCTTACCTTTACTTTGGAGAATACCTAGCTTTCATCAAAGAACAGCTCATGTGATTTCCCTCCACCATGAAGTAGAATGTAAGTTGTTGTTTTTTTAAGGGTAAGAGGTTTTTTTTTTTCTGTCTTTGTTTCTCCAACACCTGTCACAATCAATTGAATTAAATTAGCATTATAGCAGAAAAAAAGATAATACAACTTAGTGGCTATATATGGTATTTTTCTGTATATATTGGAATATCCACTATTTGGAGAGGTTTTCTGATATTATTGCCAAATTTAAAAATTACATGAATAAACTTCATTTCTTTACCTCAATAAGTAGCTGTTTGAAATCACCATGTTGTTTTTTTTTAACTACTATCACAATCACTTATATGTTTGTGTCTTTTCCTTTGCAATTTTGAGCAGATTAGAAATGAATCTAGTAAGAAGAGCCAAACATAAAAGATGGAGAGCAATGAAATGCAAAAAAAAAAAATCATTCTCTGTTTTTAGATGGGTGCTACCAGATTTCCTGGGTTACATATTCCATCCTATTGCCATGATTCATATTGAAGACTGTCCTTTCTGGACATCATTCTTTTCCCCAAACTCCTGGATAGAAGCTCATAGATTTCTATACCATGGTTTCCCATAGGGGCCTTGCTTTCCCAGGGAATGTCACCTGATTTCACCTAATCTCATTTAGAAAGATTAAAATTTGCAATCCACAGTCTGCCTCTCCTAGATTTTCAAAATGAAGCTGTTAAAACAAGTACTACTAATAGATTGGTGGGAGAGAGTTTAGAACCTTAGATTTCTCTCTGCTCCAGTGATATTCTGGGAACAACATTCTACTTTTTTTTGTAGCCAAACCACATAGAGGAACTCAATAAGTGATTGTGTAATACTTTCGATATCTTGTAGTGGAAACAAAAGAAGAACTAAATGCTAAAGAAAGTTCTTAAGTCATGTGAAATTTGGGTAAAAATTAAGACAATGACAGAAAATGTATTTAAAATATTGTAGGGTTTTTTGTATAATAGCAGCATCCTAAATTTTTAGTTTATGTTGAGATATTTTCTGATATTATCTTATAAATTATATATATTATGTATATATTGGGAAGAGTGATTTCAAATAGTGACACAAATTCGTAGTGTACATTAACAATAAAATACTTCCGTGAATCTATTATCTGATCAATTCACTGATGAAGATCACATATGGTTTCTCTTCTCACAGGAATCTTTTCCATCTTCTATTTCAAATGCCTCATAAAGCAGTGATCTTAACCTTTTTGTTGTTACAGACCACTTTGGCAGTTTTTTTAAATCTATTGACGCCTTCTCAGAATAATGTCAAGTTTTTAAAAAATCATAATTGGAGGAAATGCTAAAATTAAATTAGAGTTTAGGCAAAAATCAAGATGCACTTTTCCCATCCAAGAAAGATAGAGTCAGAGCCAATTCATTGAAGGTTTTAAATACCAAGGAGTTTATCTGTTATCCTAGAGTAATAAAGAATCATTGAAGTTTTTTGAACAGAGGAATATGGTTTTACATATATATATATGTATATATATATATGTGTGTGTGTGTGTGTGCTTGCCTTAAAATATTATTTTGCAGCTATTTTGATTTAACACATGAGAAGCAGGGCAAAGGATCTTATCAAAGATGTATATGACTCTACAGAATGAAAAACAGATGAGTCATTCATGTAACAAGAGCAAGGGATAGCCAGTGAATAGGTTGTATTTTCCAAAATACTTTCCAATCATATTCATGCAATGTCAAGGGAACAGAAGGAAGACCCCAATCCACTGGATGGACCTCAAAAAGAGTTTACAAAAAGTAAACTTAAGTGAAGACATGGACAGGAGTTGAAACAGGATAGGCAGACATGTATTGATTACTATCTACATAATGATATTAATGAAATAACAGATGAATTGTAGTATCATACTGAAAGACAGATTGGAGAGAGGAAAAACTGGAAGAAATGAAAATAGTCAGATACTACTACAATTATCTAGGGGAGAGTTAATGAAGGCTGAACCAGAGAAGTGATTTTGTGGTTGCAGAAGAGGGATTGAATGCCAGAGATACTGTTGATTCATATTCTTGGCAAGACATGGCAGCTGATTATATTGGGTTTAGAGGGAGACAGAGATAATTCAAGGATTATTCCAAAATTGTGAAGTTGGATAATAGAAAGGTGGTGATACCAGAAAATGAAACTGGGAATTTGAAATGAAAGTTCAATTTAGAGGGAAAGATAACATTCTGTAAATACAAGTACAGCAGTAGGATTTTCCATCTATTATACCAACACTCTTGCTCTATGGCCAGCTTTCTTCTTTTTCCAATCACACATTTCCTGGATGGTTTACTTTATGCATCTTCTTGTCCACAAGTAATTATTAGTACTATATTCATGTCTGTTTATGTGTCTCTTAGTTGTTGCTTTGAGTGAATAAGTCTCTTTGAGGCTTTAGAGTGTATTCCATGATTTCCTAAAAGTAGCATAATTGGAAGAATTGTAGTTTTTTAAAAATTTGTTTGTTTTTGCTTTTTGGAGAAGGGAAGATAGGGCAATTGGGGTTAAGTGACTTGCCCAAGGTCACACAGCCAGTCTTGTGTTAAGTATCTGAGGCTGGATTTGAACTCAGGTCCTCCTGACTCTAGGCTGGTGCTCTATTCACTGTACCACCTAGCTGCCCACAAGAGGTATAGTTTTAAAAAAAAAAAAAACATATGTTTGTGTCCAATAGAAGCCTGGACTCCTGAGTTCTATTCAGTTTGAGACCCAATTCATGGACCTTCTCCAGAGCTTTTCCAATATGTACATTGTTGTTGTTGCTCATTTGTTCTGTCATGACCAACTGTTCCTAATTTTATGGACCATAGCACACCAGCTCCCTTTACACTCCAGTATTTCCCAAAGTCTGTCCAAGCTCATAAGCATTTCTTCTGTGACTCTGTCTATCCATTTCTTCCTCTGCATACTCTTATACTTCTGCCTTCACGTTTTCCCCACATCAGGTTATTTGCCATTGAGTCCTGTCTTCTCATTATGTAACCAAAGTATTTAAGCTTCAGCTTCAGAACTTGTTCTTCCAATGAGTAGTCTAAATTAATTTCTTTATTTCATCTCCTTGCTGTCCAAGGGACTATCAAAATTCTTCTCCAACACAATAACTCAAAAGTCCATTCTGTGGCTCTCTTATAATTTGACTCTCAGAGTCATACATAACTACTAGAAAAACCGTAGATTTGACTACATGGCCCTTTGTTGGCAAGGTGAGGGCTCTGCTTTTTAATATGCTATCCAGATTTGCAAAGTTTTCCTTCCAAGGAACAAGTGTCTTTTAATTTCATGCCTGTAGTGCCCATCTGCAGTGATCTTTGAGCACAAAAATATAAAATCTGACACTCTTTCCATTTCTTTTTCTATTTGCCACAAAGTGGTAGAACCAGTTGCCGTGCTCTTACCTTTGTTGTTTTATTTTGTTTTATATTAAACTTCAAGACAACTTTAGTACTCTACTTTTTCACTCTCATCAAGGAACTTCTTAATTCTTCTTCACATTCTGCCCTCAGAGTGGTGACATCTGCATATCTGAGATTATTGAATGTTTTCCTGGCATCCTTATTTCTGATTTTTGATTCATCCGGCCTGGTATTTAGCATGATTTACTGTGCTTCTTAGTTAAATAAAGTGACAATATACAAACTATTCATATTATCTCCCATTGTTAAATCAATCAGTTGCTCTGTGTTTGGTTCTATTACTTCTTGATCTCCATACAGGTTCCTCAGGAGACAAGTGAGATGATCTAATACTTCCATCTCTTTGAAGACTTGTGACATTTTGTTGTGATCTATACAGTCAAAGGCTTTAGTGTGGTCAGTGAAGTAGAAGTAGATGTTCTTGGGTGCTTATTTGTTGTTGTTAGTTTTGTTTTTGTTTTTGTTTTTGTTTTTGTTTTTGTTTTCTGGAATGACCTTGCTTTCTCCATAATCCAGTGAATGTTGGCAGTTTGTTCTCTAGTTCCTCTACCTCTTCAAAAAGTCTACACTTCTGGGGGTGGCTAGGTGGCGCAGTGAGTAAGAGCACTGGCCTCAGAGTTGGGATGACCCAAGATTGAATCTGGCCTCAGAAAATGAGCACCCACACATAAACAATGACTAGCCGTGTAACCTTGAGCAAGTTACTTAACCCCAATTGCTTTAAAAAAAAAAAAAGTCTGCACTTCTGGTAATTCTTGGTTCATATAATGCTGAAGCCTAGCTTGCAAAATCTTAAGCATAACCTTGCAACTTATCGAGAACATGATTTATATATATATATGTATGTGGATATATTAATATATGGATATATGTACATGGATAGACACATATAAAATAACTATTATTTATACAGCATTGTGATTCAGACGGTGTTCTCAGTAAGCACTTTGCAATTATCTCATTTGATCCTCACAGCAAGCCTCACTTACCCAGGACATAAGTGTTGTTATTATTTCCATTGTATAGATGAAGAGACTGAGACAAGCAAAATTAAGTGACTTGCCCATTGTCACACAGCTAGGAAGTGTCTAAGGCTGCATTAGCACTCCGGTCTTCAGGTCTGACATTATGTCCCTGGTGCCACCTAGTTGTCTCTCTTCTCTCTCTCTTTCTCTCAGAGAATAAACTCCTCATCTAATTTGATGATTAGAATGTCTATGTTCTGAGTTCCCTAAACTAGTAAAACCACAAATCTGTGTTCCTGTCTTCTCTTTCCATCCAGTAAATGTGGACCTGTACAAATTACCTACCTGTCTTTGCCTCAGACTACTTCCTAGTATTTACTTACTAGACCACAGGTTATAATTTACTTTGTTGAAGAAAGTTTTCACACGGAGAAAATTGTTTCCCATAGTGATGAAATCACTAATATATAATATATTTTCATAAAATAGACATATAGGTTCACATTTAATATAATATATTATTTAATTATAATAATTAGTTATATGATTGGTCATTTTTACAGTTATTCACTATCATTCTTGATAACTGAAGCCCCACAAAGAAAGTAACTTATAAAGTTCACAAGTATAATTATATAATAGAACCAGGACTTAAACTCAGACTCTCAGAGTTCAAATTCATTAATTTTCCTACTGAATCATATTCTTATACCCAGTACAAGTCTTAATCCCATTTTCTAGATAAGATTCTGTGAGATTAAGTACATGAGCACACGAGAACATAGTCCATGAGTACACAGTGCATGTGATTACATAACTAGTAAATATACAAGGTAGGAGAAGGTCCGAGACAGAATGGGAATACCTCCAAGGTGATGAGTGTCCCCCTCACTAGAGATCTTCAGGCAAAAGCTGAGTGATTACTTTATGGGTGTGTTGTAGAGGGAGTTCTTGTTCACATACCAATTGGATTACATGGCCTCTGAGGTCCCTTTCCACTTGGAAATTCTATTAGTCTAATGGTGTATATATTGACTTGGTTTGGAAGATCTTGTCAAGTTCTTTGTAGAGGTTCTCCAAATTTTCAGCATATAAACTAAAGTTATAATCTAGGTAACCTTTTAGCTTGTGAACATAATGAACACTGCAAGTTGAGATGACAGTGTGTCCAATAGAAATATGTTTATTATTGTCTTGTATACACAATGAAATAAATTTTCTTCATTTTCTTTATTTGGGGGCTAGATGGCACAGCGGATAGAGACTTAATCTTGGAGTCCGGAATACCTGAGTTCAAATACTCCCTCATATACTTAATAGCTTTGGGGGTTTGGGCATATCATTGAACTTTAGTTTTCTCATCTGCAAAGTGGGGTTAATGATAACACCTACCTCACAGGGTTGTTGTGAAGATCAAATGAGATATGTAAACTGCTTTGCAAATTTTAAAGCAACACACACACACACACACACACACACACACACACACACACACATATATATATATATATATATATATATATATTTCAAACTGCCTATTATTATTTGCCTCTTTGAAAAAATAAACCTTTCATGTAGCTATGAACTTCCTTATGTCATTTGGTTTCATCTATAGTGATTGTATCACTATAGGTAGAGTCAATTTCTTCCAGTAATGTATCAGACTTGCTGATTTTGAACAAATAGCTCAACTGTACCAATTTAGAGTATACCAGTAATTAAATTCAAGTTTACAGGTGAGCTAAAAACTGCAAGATTCTTCTTATGCTCTGACCACTTTTTTCTGTCTTGACAGAAGTGGAATCACAGGACTGAGACTCATTTTGTATTTTTCTTTGTTTCCTGAGTTGCCATGGCCAAAGAATTAATCACCTATATGTACAGCCTATTGATGAAAAGCCTCTCTGGGCTTGGCTGGGCTGGTCTCTGATTGTAGACACAATTTATCGTCAGGGTTGTACTTGAAGTCTTTCCAGCTTGGTAGTACCTGATAGAGCTCTCACTCTTCTGGCCTTGCCTTCCAGAAACAAATTTATCTTCATGGAACAATGAGACATATGGAGTAGGATTTTTGTAGAAGATAATACACACACATACACACACACACACACACACACACGCACACACACATTCAGGCAGCATGGAGTAGTGAAAAGAATATTCGTTTTGGACTTGAGCACTGAGTTTGAGTTCTGAATGATGCTTAATCCCTTGAGATCATGGTAAAGACCCTTAATTTCTCTCAGCCTAAATTTCTCTCTTCTGGAAAATAGGGCAGATTATACCTGTAGTATCTGCCCCCAGGGTTGCTGAGAGAAAAGAACTTTGTAGACCTCATAGGGTTGTATAAATGAAAGCTATTACCATTTGTATATTTATAAATATTGATGTCAAAAATATACTTTTAAGATACTGAAAGTCATGGAATCCCATTGCCTCTGAAGATTAAGGAAATAATTTTGAATATTTGCTAAATTTAACATTTGCTAAAATGAAATCCATAATAAAACCAAATTAGGGGTTTATTTCAAAGTCAGTTCTGAAAGTAACTCAAATTCTATTGCTTAAGTTACTTTTACAAAATTAAAATAAATATCTAAAAAAACTTGGGAATTTTGACAAGAATTATGGGATGAATGTGAAGCTGATTGAAAGTATGTCAATGTTATAAAACATATGATAAAAATTTCAAGTGAAAATATAATTTGCTCCATATTTGACCATCACATGAGAAGTATCTACAAATAGTCATACTTAATGTCCTTAATGCAATGTGCTTCATTTAACACTGCATTAACAAGTTTTTTGCCGAATTTGGAACTCACGAAATTTTCTAAAGTAGTTTACCCAAAAGGCAATAGAGACCATAGCACTTAAGGGTTTTCAAAGAACTTTATATACATTATCTGATTTGATTCTCACAACAACTCTGGGAAATAGGTGTTATGATTATCCCTAGTTTATAAATAAGGAGACTGAAACTGAAAACGATCAAGTGATTTGCCCAGGGTCACCCTGTAAGTGTCTGAGGGAGGATTTAAACTCTCATGTTCTTAATTCTAAGCCCAATGCTCTATCCTTTATTCTATCATTTGCCAATGAAGCATAATGCCAGTGATAAACTACATGGGAAGATGTACCAGAGACATGTATGACTGTAATAGGAGGTTGGGATAGTCATTATAGCAAGTGCAAATGATAGCCAGTGGACAGACTATATAATCCTTTGGTATTCATACAATGCAGAGAGATTTGGAGGAATACCCCTAGTAATCCTTGTAGAGGATTAATGGGACGAAATGGACAAGTGTCAGATGGAATGAGAAATCATAACTGGGCTGTGATCTGTACCACTGGAAGAAGCAGACACCTTGTTAAGATCATAAATCCATTGAAGTATCAAGTTATATATGTTCATACATATGAGTATATATTTTTTCTTTGATGGATTTGATCCCTTTTTGCTGTTAACATTCCATATACATAAAATAGCACTGAATATTTTAGGTAGTATACTTAGGCCAATTTTTGATAAAAATTAATTGGCTAGTCGATGACATATTTTAACCACAGAAGTTTGGAGACATTCATAGCATTCCCTTCATTACTATAGTTTTTGTTAACCTAAAGCACATAGTCTAGCTATTTTCATAGTCAAGTAATATTGTATGATAGCCTCCTGGGTTGTAAAATTTTCATCGAAAAAAAATTACTGAAGAAGCAAAACCATTATTTTTGTCTCAGTCACAAGCCAAAATATGTCCTGTAGACTTGTAAAATTATTGCTATGATTCTTTTCATGATGCATCCATAGTAGTAAGCAGAGGCCTTCCATATGGCAGCTCTTTGGTGCCAAAAATTATATGGTGATGGGAGATAGTAAAGGGATTATATACTGGAAGCTTTCTCTGTGGTCACCTTACATAAAGTAAGCTTTATATAGGGATGGTGTGTGTACAGATTTTGTATTACATTGATATCTGCTTATGGCACTATTCTTAGTTAAATTAAATGGTAACAATGCAATATTTATATTCTTATATATGAATATATGTAATTATATGAAGAGTAAATTTGTACTGAACACAGAACAAAATACTAAAATCAAGGAGATTGCTTTCCCATAATGACATAAGATGTAAATTTTGTAGGTAGGCATCTTTATGAATCATATGATTTGCACAGTTTTTTTTCTTCTTAAAGGCATATTGGCTCACAAAAGTAGAAGTTTTCATGGATGCTTTGCATTTGACAGCTTTACAATAGTCACATACAAACTTTTGACTAGCATGGAGCAAATAGGACTTTCCCCTAGGACACTGACATTTGAAGAGTACTGAGAACATTTTACTCCAGAAGCACAGAAGCAACTAAGCTTAGCATTTGGTTAGCCAGAATAATTAAAATAAGAAGTTACTAGATGTCATATTTCTTCTATTTTCCCCCATCCCCGACTCTCAGCAACTGTCTCTTCTGTGATTTGTACCTTGGACTTTTCACCCCATGGGACTAGTATCTCAGTATCTATTTATTTCTCACCTTCTTAGGACATGTCCTTGAACCCTTACCCTTACTCTTACCCCCGTGGTGGACATGTATACTGAGCTCTTCCCACTATAACTAAATTCATGTTTAAAAGTTTATTGGAGGGTACAGTTCATTCTGTGTTTATGAAATTTTTCTTTGGCTGGTTGTGACTCCTTGTTTATGGTTACTCAGTAACACAAGATAGTACATTCAGCTCTAGGCTCTGTATTCTCAGAATAGCATTGATAAAATGGAGAATTTCTAAAGAAAGACAATTAAGATAGTGAAGGACATTGAGTTTATGGTGTAAAGAATAGAGGAAGTGGGTATTCTTAACCTGGAAAAGAGAAGATGTGGAGACCTACTATAATTGTCTTTGATTTATGAAGGGCTATTATGTGGAAGAAGGATTATTTTTCCCAGAGGCTAGAACTAAAGGTAGTGAGTGGAAGTTGTAAAAAGGCAAATTTAGGTTCCATGGTGGTAGGAAAGCATTCAGTTTAATGAAGTCCATTCAATCTGCCTCAGTGGAAGTCTCCAGGCAGGGATTGGAAAAGTACTTCTTGGGTACTTTGGAGGGGAATTCTTTTTCAGCTTTGGGTTAGATTGCATGGCCACCAAGATCCCTTTAAAAATTAAAAGTCTACATTTCCACAGGTCAAATTGCTGAAGTTAACTATTAATTTTTCTTCACATCTAGAAGTTCAGAAGTTAAGAAAGGAATGTGTTATGCTTTCCAATTAAGTTAGCCATGAAGCACACTTAGGCATTTAAAATATATTGACTAAGCTTTGGAGGCCTATTTCAAATCTGATTTCTAAGACAGGAACAAGAAAACTGTAAGGTGGTTGGTACTAGAAAAGTGTTGCTTATTTAGTTGTGTCCAACTCTTTGTAACTCCATTTGGGGTTTTCTTGTCAAAGATACTGGAATGGTTTGCATTTCCTTCTCCAGCTCATTTTATAGATGAGGAAACTGAGGCAAACAAGGTTAAGTGACTTTCCCATGGTTACATAGCTAGTAAGTATCAGAGGATGGATTGAACTCAGGATTATGAGTCTTCCTGACTCCAGGCATGACACTCTATTCACTTCTCCACCTAGCTACCCACTAGAAAAGTGCTCTTTAGGATATTCTATCCACTGTGGATTAATAATCCTATGCACATCAGGTAGTTGTTCCATACAGTCTTATTTAATTAAGGCTCCCTCCACCCTAAAAAGTTATATTGTCACACATTTATAGTGATCCCGGGGAGGGGGTGTGGGTGGTGGTATTGGGAGAATGCTCTTTCTACAAGTTGTTGGAGATATTTTAATTGATTTCCTAAGGTACCAGTGATGGTATCCAGGGGTTTCTACCAACCATGTGAAAGAATGAATGAGCATACTATTATTTTTAAAATCTCATTAATAATATCAATAAGAAAGAAATGTGGCCCAAATAAATGGACACCACAAGTATGCATCACGAGACAGGTGTTGAGGAACCAATTCTTTTGAAATTCCCTGCTCCTCATTTATACATTCACTTCTATTTACTTTAGTATAGTTCCTTACTTGTTTAATTAGCATTTCATAATCATACTTACTAATGTCAAAATATATTAAATCAGTCTTCTCAGTTTGTGGAGAACTAAGTCAGTAAGTGGATAGGTATTCATTAAGCATTTATTATGTGCCAGGAACTGTGCTAACTAACCCCAGTTACTTAGATACAAAAAGGCAAATCATGGTACATTCCCTCAAAAAGCTTATATTCCAATATGGGGAGATAACTATGTACATAAAAGATATAGAGATAGTTGATAGAAGGTAATTTTAGAGGGAATAAAGTATCCATGGGAGGGAGCAGGAAAGGCCTCATACAGAAGGCAGGATTTGAGTGAAATATTTTTTTTTGGAGGGGGAAGGCAAGGCAATTGGGGTTAAGTGACTTGCCCAAGGTCACATGGCTAGTAAGTATTAAATGTCTGAGGCCGTATTTGAACTCAAGTCCTCCTGACTCCAGGGCTGGTGCTCTATTCACTGTGCCACCTAGCTGCCCCTTGAGGGAAATATTGAAAGAAATCAGGGAAACCAGGAGACAGAGAAAGGAGAGCATTCCAGGTATGTAGGACAGTCAAGAAAAAGACAGGGAGTCAGAAGATGGGAGTATTTTGTTATATGCGAGGGACAATGAGAAGTTATCAAAGGAAACCAGGTAGAGAAATTATATGAATCTTTTCATTATGAAGCCATTCCTGTCTTTACCTAGGGCCTGCCACCTTCTTTGATCAGCCTTGAAAATGGATGCTTTATAGACAGATCCCCTACTTTTTAAAGTTTGCTTTTCAGGCTTGTTTCTTTTTCTCTTTTTCAAGTTTGGATCTCCCCATGACCTTTGCTGGTTTTCTGGCACCCCACCAGCTTTCTCAAACATAATTACTAGTTGTGCTGCAGCGATACCTAGCAATTACTCAGTTTTTCGGGCTCCTATGTAAGTCACTGAGCCCTCTGCATTTGAATATATCCAATTTATGCCCATAATATTTAAGTAATTCCTGTTTAAGTGTGGCTGCTTCTCTTTGGCTCAAGCTCTGCTTGTCTTAAGCTGTCAGCAACAACTGACCTTTTGCACATATGTGTGTCAAGATGGAAGTAAGACATATAAAGATCTTATGCTTTTTTATGGCCTTTAAAAAACTTTTTAAGAATAACTTTACTTCTCTATCTAACAAAAAGAAAAAAAAACAACTTTAATTTGTCACTCAATTAGCATTAATTAAAGTGCCTATTATAGGTCAGGCATTGTGTTTAGTGTTGGGCATGTAAAAAAAGGCAAAAAAAAAAAGGCCCCTCTCTTAAGGAGCCCATAGTTTAACAAGAGAGACAAAATGCAAACAATTATATTTAAATAAGTTATACACTGATTTAAGTTGAAAATAATCAACAGAAGGAAGGCACTTATATCAAGGGAGATCCAGAAAGGCCTCTTGCCAATGATGATACCTTAGCTGAGATTTGGAGAAAGCCCAGGAACCCAGCAGGGAGAGATGAAGAAGGATGTCTACCAGACATGAAATGAAGACCAGCCAGTGAAAATGCCTAGAGTCAAAGAATCTTGTTCAAGCAACTAGGAGGCCAGTGTCACTGGATTCACAGAGATTCAAGGGGGACTGGAAGGGAGTAAGATGTAAGAAGAATGAAAAAGTCCATCTCTTTCTCTCTCTGGCTTTCTTTGTGACTACCCATTCACTCCCTCTACCCATTTGTGATATTGGGAGAGGGAATTTCTAGTTAGGAAATTCTATTAATGCAGATCTGATCCTGTTCCACAAATTTTAAACTTATAGAGTGTTTGGAGGACATTAAGACATTAAGTGAATTGACTGGAGTCACCTAGTTAAGCTCTTGAAGTGGACTTGAATCCAGGTCTTTCTGATTTCATGTCTAGCATTCTAGCCACTAAATATACCATGATGCCTTCATACATTATTGTATAATCAAGTGTAATATAAGGTAATTTGAAGGAAGAAAATCTAGCAACTAGATCAGAGAAGATTTCATAAAGGGAGGGATAGCTGAGCTTAATAAGATGATGATGTTGACAACTGGGATTGAGAGGTACCATGGAGAAGTGGCAAGAGGACTGGATTCAGAGATAGATGAAATGGTTTAAATAACATGCCTTGGGAAGCTAGGTGGGTCAGTGAATAAATAGAGCAGGGTCTTGGAGTCAGGAGGACCTGAGTTCAAATCTGGCCTCCAACATTTGACACTTGCTACCTGTGTGACTCTAGGCAAGTCACTTAACCCCAATTGCCTCAAAAAATAAGAACAACAAATACTATTTTCTGCCCCTGACTGTGCCTATAAGACACAGTGCATAGAACACAGGACCTGGAGCAGTTCAAATCCATACTCGGAGACTGGCCATGTAACCTTGGGCAAGTCACTTAAGAGCTACTTACCTAGTATTCTCAAGTACAAAAGGATGATAATAAGAGCATTTATGTCCCAGGATTGTCATAAGGATCAAATGAGATGATTATTTATAGTGCCTGGTCCACAGTAGGTGTTTAGTAAATTTCTGTTCTTCAGCAAATAAGTCACTTAGCTTCTCTGGGTCCCAGCTTCTTCATTTGTAAAAGAATAGAGTTGGATTATATGACTCTAAGTTCCTCTTTGGCTCTAAAGCAATATGGATGACAATAAGATCTAAGTTTTATTAGGAATTGGTTAGAGACTCAATTCAGCAAACAATTGCTTAAACAGTTCTTTCCACTTAAAAACCATGGTTTTATTTAGAGGTAACCTTGGGCCTATAGATCCATGAATGTTTTAACAATGGAGAGATATCTCATGTTTTAGTCAGTTTGAAAAATTTGATTTAACTATAAAAAGAACCAATTATTAAATAGTTTAGTTATTAGATCATAGTAAGGAAAAATTGTCACAGTGTGTGCCAGGCATTTTTGTCTAACATGACATCCACATAAATGGGTGATAGCTTATGTATATGATGCCTTACAATCACTATCCTGTTTGTTCCACAGGAGCCTCACAACCACTCTGCTACAGAAGTGAAAATTTTACTATCTCCATTTGATATATTAAGAAACTTGAGCTCAGAGAACTAAAATAACTAACCCCACACAGCTTGAACTTGAATTCACAGCTTTTGACTTCAAATCTAGTTCCTGTGCCTTTAAGCTTTAATGTTTAGAAATAAATTGAAGCCAATAACATTCAAAATAGCATGCCTCAGGAGGATAGATACTTTGAGAAGAAAAAAAATTCACTGTTTATTAGTCACAATAGAAAACATTATTCTGTTCATTTTTTTAGAATCTTGGTTATCCTGGAAGATTTTTGTATTTGCAGATGAAAAGTAATCAAATAAGATACTTATTTCTATTCTAACCAGTCAAGCATTTAAGCGTCTAAATTTGCCATGTACTATCCTATTCAGTAGGCATACAAGACATAAATTAAATAATCCCTGTCCTCCATGAACTTACATTCTAAGAGGAGACAGAATATGTACATAAACATATATACAAAGTAAATGCAAGGAAATACTAGTTGGGGGTAGGGGAGTACTAGAATCTGGGGGTATCAAGAAAGACACTATATAGAAGATGTTACTTCAGCAGAGTTTTGAAAGAAATTGGGGATTATGAAAAGCAGAGGGAAGTAGAGAAGGCCTTCCAAAATTGGGAGACAGCCTATGCAAGGACATAGAGTTGGAAGATGGATTACCAAGAGTGGGGAAGAGTGAGCAGATCATTTGAACTGAACCTCCAAATGTGGGAAGGAAGAGCAATATGTATGTGTGTATGTATATATACATATATATAAAAATATTAACCTTGATAAGTTAAATTGGGGCTATGTTGTGAAGGGCTTTAAATGCTAAACAGATATGTATATTGGATCCTAGAAGCAATAGTGAACCACTGAAGTTTATTGAGTAAGAAGGGACATGGTCAGACTTGCACTTTTGGAAAATCACTTTGATAGCAGTGTGGGAGAATGGGTTAGAGAGAAGAAATACTTGGGGTAAGAAGATGAATTAGGAGGCCGTTATAGTCATCCAGGCAAGAGGTGATGAGAGTATGAACTAAGGCAGTGGTTACATGAGTAGAGGAAACAGTAAAAATATTGGAAGCAAAAACTATAATATTTAGAAACAGATTAAATGTGTACAGTGAGGAAGAATCGTAAATCAAGGACAATGCCAATATTATGAATCTAGATAATTTTCCCAAAGTTTTATCATTCAATAAATTAGATGTCATTTATTGACACTATTAACAATCCTTCATTGATGCAACAATATCACTACATTCATACAGTGATATACAACTTAATGATATATTGAATAATACATTACAATCATATCCCACAGTTTGTTCAGCCAATTCCAACAGATGGGCAGAGGACCAAGAAAACCACATACACAATAACTACAAAAAGAAATGCTAAAATGTTGCTGAATACTATATAATTTAGTTGACTTACTTGGTCCTGCAGAATACATGAGGACATTTTCTTGAAGAAGTGGTTGACTATTGGCACAGTGTTTAAAATATGATTGTTGTATTACAAGTGTTACTTGACTGTTTTTCTTTATTGCTAGGAAGGTCTTACTGGAAGCTGAAATGAATAATATCCTAAGATGACTGTGATATAAACATTAGAGACATTGATACAGCTTTGAGAAATAAAGTTGAAGTAGGAGACATTGAAGAGGAAGAAAGGAATCAGAATGAGAAAGGGAAGAAATAGCAACAAAAACATATTTTTGCACATAAAAATAACTGATTTTGACATATAAATTGATTTTAAGTCAGGGAGAAGAGTCACAGATAACTCAAAGTTGTAACATCAAGAAACTTTGAGGGTGGTGGTATCATGAATAGGAATAAATTATGAGGAAGAGCAGGTTAAGGGAGGGAAAGAATATACAGAATTATAGACAAACTGAGTTTCAGGTGATTCAGTGATCATACCCCCAGGTTTAAATATGAAATATGGGCCATGAGAGTACAATATGAAATTAGTTGCTAAATGGATAGTATAGATACAAATTCTGTAGAATAGTAGAAAAGCAATAAATACTTAGAATAACTTGTACTTCAAGAAAAGAGACCTGGGCTCAGTCTTTAAGAGTGAAAGTTGAAAGGATGTGTTAGGAAAAACATGAGTAAAATCCCAGAGTCAGCAAGAATTTGTGTTCATGAGACAGGAGACTCTAACTATCCAAATCAACATTTGCAGCAATTTTAACTGCAGAACATATATAGATTATGTAGGCATATGTGTGTGTGTATATACATTTAGTGGGAAGCATATTTGGTATACTAATATGGTATGGAGCACAATAGTAGGTACAGAGAAAATAATAATAGATAGGGATATAATCTAGTTAGAGAGACACAAATTCCATGGGGGGGGAACATACATACATATATACATATATATGTATGTATGTATATAAACACACACAAATGAAATGATAAGGAAAATTACAGAGCAATTAGAAGGAACATATCAACAAATGTGAATGATAAAATTTAAGTGTGTTGTAAGGGGAGGTAGAAAGGAATGACCAGAATGAGACAGGTTAATTATGAAAGATTTCCTAAAGATAATGAGCACTGATGGTTACGAGCTAATGTAAAGCAGGTAAGAGGGAATTCCAAGTGAGGAGGACAAGCAAGGACATGGAGGCAGAAATTAAGTCATACCAAGGGCATAACAAATGTATTTAGCTGAAATAAGGGAGATGAGGTTGGAGAATGGTGAAAACAGAAATAGAATGCCTAGTGAATGAACATGGGGAAGTTGATGGAAAACCTTGAGTGCTCAAAACAATATTTGCAAATATAGATTTACATACGGACTTTTCTTACATAGTATAATATTCTTAATCTAATAAAGTAATAAATCAAGTATATTATTTCCATTGTCAGACTTGTCTTTGGCAAGGGTTTCTTTTCTTGTCTTTAAAATCATTTGTTATTTTTCTTCTTCTTCTCTGGATTAAAAATCAGAGAGTGAAATATGCCTATATTAGGATATTTATTTTTGGCTAAAATGCCGCATACTGTTTGAAACACTACTCTTCCCTGTAAATGTTAACAGTTGTTAATGTCATTCAAAAGGAATTGAGAAAAATATGTTTGTGAAACATACAGCTTTTACTGTCAAACATTTCCTGAGTGAAAGGAAAATACAGGACTACTCTGCTATTAGGTGAAAGGAAACCCCTTGTTGTTGACAAGAATGTAATCAAAACTGTGCCTTAAGTGAGCTGCAAGCCTCATGAGTTCTGTTTTATTTGTTTTCTGCAATATAATCCTAATAAGGAGGCAGCCACCCAACTCGGCTGGCCAGACGAAACTCTTACCTATTACAGCCCTCTCAACCTCAGATAGGATAACTAGAGCATAACTACTCTGAAGCAACACAATTATGAATTTCTTGAGGGGGAAAAAGGAGAGATAAGTGCATGGAAGTCAACTAACATGGCACATGGATAGTTACAGGCAGGAAAGGGTTAATCAGATTTTCATTTTAGATAGTTGCCTTAGTAACAATCAGAGAGCTCAGGCTGTATCTTTTCCATTTGTGGGGAATGTTTAGATTTACAGAGTAGCTTAGCTTATTATATACCTGCCTTGATTGCTGGATAAGGCCTGTGATTAAAAACAGAATAAGCTTCATTTTTATAATATTATAGAGAAAAGAAAACATTAAAAATGACATCATTGGTCGTCCAGTGTTCTGGCAAGTGAGTGATACTGAAACTCTCCGTCAACAAGATGTAGTGGTGAATTTGAGCTTTCTGAAAAGTTAAAATGTGTGAATGTTTTTTAACTTTGAATGAAAACAAGCCTGAATTTCACAGCTTTGGTTAGTCTGAGCTCTAAATATGGAGAACAGCTTAACATAGTGCTAGATACAGCTCAAATACCACATTTCCTTGAAGCCTTTCCTGATCTCTCCAAATGTTAGTGTCTTCCCTCCCAAACTACTTTCTATTTAATTACTTTGTATATCTTCTTTTTATATTTATTCTCTGCATGTTGATCCATATATGGACTTCTTTCCCCCATTAGATCTTATACTATAAGGACTGTTTGGTTCTTTCTATTTGTATCTCTAAAGGCTAACACAGCACCTACCACTTAGTGGGTGTTTAATAAATACTTGATTGATAGTATGTTGATTGACTGATGTACTCTCATCCATGTGCTTAGGCTAAATTAGATTTGATTCCCAAAGAAGTCATCCATTTCATCCTTTTAAACTAAAGTTGGAAGTGCTATGTATTGGAAGCACTTCAAATTTAAACTCTTAAACATCCAAGTTAGTTAATTGCACCTAGGATTCCTCAAGGACTTGGTGAGGGATGCTGAAATATTACATTCCTTAATTTGTCCATAGGACCAAGCAGCTGCAATGTAAGCTCACCACAGTGCTCTATGCATGGCCCCAAACCTCACCTGGAGAGACAGATCTCCTGAGGGCAAGAAAAACTCTGCAATCTGTTTGCCAGGGCCAGGTCTGTCTGGAGCAGCTGCTGCCAATTAGTGACAGGTGACATGTAGTAAGGGCCTGAGAGAGAAGGGACTGTTGGAGTTCAGATTTTTCAGAAAGTATTCTCTCTCCCTCATGAGCAGGAACATTCTTATGGGTGTATTTTATCTAGTTTCACTGTGACTCCCCAGCCATCTGTAAGTTTTTGTCAACAAACCTCAGGAAGACTACAAGACAATCCCTACAGATCCTGATTTTTACAGACCCACTCAAGTGGCCCTTTTGTCACTCCATAACTTTAAATGCCTGACTTAGCAAACAACCCACATAATTATGTCATTCCATTCAGAACTGAGAGATACTAAAATATTGTTGTCGGAAAACAAAAACCAGTTCTTAAAGACAACTCACTTGCTTTTTCTGGGCCTCAGTTTCCTCATCACTAAAATATTGGATTGTACAAGATGACATTTAAGGTACCTGATATCTCCAAATAGATCAGCCTGTCAACCATGTTGTTCATTGCTGTGGTTCTAGTGTTCAGAACCATGATCACCATTGTGAAAAAAACAACAAAATAACAACAGTAATATGGAGCTTTGGCAGAATCTGTGGGTTCAGGGCACGAGAAGAAGAAAATTAAGACGTAAGGAGATGTAAATAGACATCCTGAAGAAGGGATAAGTTGTCCATATAGATTCAAGCTTCCTTTCCCAGAATTGTTTTCCCACACAATGCCTGAAAATTATCAATTTGGTTATACCTTAAATTCCATAAACAAAGGCTTTCTTTGTGTCAAAGCAAGCATCCTCCTTTAAAAATGCAAATATATCTGCAAATGATAGGATTAATTTTTCTAACAATCAGCTACACAATAAGTATGATTGAAAAAAATAAATATTCTTTTAGAGCTGAAAAAGAACATATTCTCCCTAAATGTAGTTAAGATTAACTGCTCTCAAGCAATGAAAATTTTTAGTTTTTGTTTGATTTTCTTTGGGGAGTAGGATGGTTAAGCTCATTTACAATCATGGGATATTTGGGATGTTTGCTTATCTTGCCATAGTAACCAAAACAGAAATGCTAAAATGGAAGTGGAATATAGGGAAGAATGATTGAATTTGGACCATGGGCATTAGGAAATGACATGAGGAGACAGTAATAGTTTTGGGGAATTGCTCATAATAAATTTGACCCATTTTTTTTTTCTAAATCTAGCTCTGACTACAGGATTTAGTATGAAAACTCACTCACTTCCTTCTCCTCTTCCTCTATGCTGCATAGCCTCTTGGTCTCAGGATTCAAAACTCATTTTGCTAATTCCATCACATTATGCATTAAGTAGGTTTTTTTATAAACTGGTCTAGGAGCTGAATCATGATTTTGTTTTGTTTTGTTTTCCCAATAGGAAAATGAGTTTCAGCTTCAGTCAACTACCTTAACTGACTTCCACTAGGTTGGAATGGTCCAAGAATCTTCAGAAATTGCTGTCTGTACACATTTTAAACTATTTGTGTATATCAAGGAATATTTTCGGACTATTAAGCGATCATTTAATGAACATTTCATTCATTTTCAAACATGTTATAGGGGCAGCTAGGTGGCACAGTGAATAGAGCACTGGCCCTGGAGTCAGGAGGACCTGAGTTCAAATCTGGACTCACACACTTGACATTTACTAAGTGTATGATCTTTGACAAGTCATTTGACCCCAATTGCCTTGTCTACCCCCCTGCCAAAACAAACAAACATGTTTTCGACTATTATTGACAGAAAACAAGCTATTACTATTTTGGTAGAGAGAGGAGTGATTTTTCAATTATTCAATCTATTAATATGTCTAATGTGGTTTTTTTCAGAGCCTGTGAATTTTCCCACACCTATTTTGTCCCTGTTTCCACATGTTTAACTTGGGTTTCTGCATGTTTGTATGAATGTGTGTGGAACCTTGAGGAATCAGCTGGGTGTTAGACCAGAAAGATGAACAGATAAACCAAAAAACTGAACCAGAGAGTATAGTTTCCATTTTACTAAGGAGAAGGATGTGAAATATTAACTGCAAAGGATTTGTTCTTAGCAACATTCCTCTAAATTCGTAGCTCTAATGAAGAATTATTCCCCTCTGCTGTTTTTGACAATATTGTTCTTGAAACTCTCAGCTTCCATGACACTTAAACTATACCACTTTTCCTCCTGTTTCCCCAACTGCTCCATCTTTGTTTGTTATTCTAGCTTCATTTCTTCTTGTGTGATCTGAGAAACTTTTGCTCATGGCAATTCAGGCCCAAAATCTGGAAGTGTGTTTTGATGGACTTTGTCTGTATTCCATTTAACTCTTAACCAAATGTTTGACACATATTTTGAGTCATTGAAGTATCTGGAATCTCACTGAAGGAAGAACTGCCTCCAGCAGTACAGATTGCAGCTCAAATTAATGCCTTTTCATGCTGTGCAACACTTGACTAAGTATTCTCATAATTCATCTTCTTGGGGGTGACCAAGCTTTCAAGAAGACTGCTTTTCAATCTTGTGACATTATATGAATACCAGTGGAGCAAATGGATTTCTCTTTACTCTCATAACATCATAAACACACTTCCTTTACCTTTGTACTGATATCTCTTAGGACAGTTGAGGTGCACTAACCTTTGGTGATGATATGCTGCAGCCTATTTTTTTGTTCTGTTGTTTTTTATTGTTCCTTTAGTTTTAGACTAGTCATTCCCATGATGCCTTTCCTCCATTAAACTGTATCTTTTAAAGAAGAAAAACAAAACTGACCACTCACTGATTCACTAAGCCAATAAACATTCTTGAGGCTGGGTCTCTAAGTCCCCAAGGCTAGGAACACTTAGGTGCCCAATCTGCTTCTGATTAGTAAAGTGAATTTGACCTTTTCCATTTCCAATCTGCCCCTTCTTGAGCAACATGTTGCTCATTCTCCCTTCCATCCCTTATCCTACTTCTGGGGACTGACCACAGTGGACATCCGATCACCTTAGGCCCCTGCAGTTCAGAACACCTGAGATCAAGGTATATCATAGCCTAACCTTTCAGGTTTTTGGAATTAGAGTTGGGCACCACCACTCCCAACTCCCCAATTAGTTTTGTAGATGAAGAAATTGAGGTTAAAGAGGTTAAATGACTTCCCAAAGTAACAAAAGTAGCAAGTGACATAAATGGGGACAGTTTAATATATTTTCTCATATAATTCCATTTCCCCAGAATGAATGAAATAATTCACAGATTCCATAACAGTATGTTATTAGCTCCTGTCTTCCCACAGTTCCATCAGCATTGCCAATTCCCATCTTTTCTCATCTTTGTCACTTTGAGGAATATTAGCTGACAATTCAGACTTGTTTTAATTTGCATTTGTTTAACAATTAGTGATTTGGAACATTATTTCATATGATCGTTGTTAGATTGCAAATTGTCATTTGAAAACTGTTCATATATTTTAGTCAATCTGCTGTAGTTTTGGAGGTCTTCTTGTCATTTTTATATGGGACTTAGATCTATTTTTTTTGCTACAAAGAATATGTATTTTTCTCTCTCAATAGAGTCTCTTCTGATTCTAGTTCCCCTCTTGTCTCTCCATGTTGCCTTTTGAGTGACCTGAAACTTCTTTGAAAACTTTTATATTTTATATTTTACAGTGCTAACAAGTGCTTATTGAATGATTAGAGCCATAGTTATTTAAAGATAAAGAATAACTTAGAGATCACTTAATCCAGTTCCCTCATTCTGTATGAAATGAATTATAGATTGTTTAACAACTTTCTCAAATTTACACATTTAATGGCCACCTGGAACAAGAATGTGAGTTCTGATTCTGGTTTGTGTTTTTTTCCTACCCCATCATCCTTACTGTCACTTCTTTACAGATTGATTATAATCAGTTTTTGGTTGCAGATCTTTGGTGATAGGCTGTATCTATGAAATGCCCTACATCAGATATAAACTGAAATAAAATCAGTTGGTCATCCCAGATGATTATTCTGGAATTATCTAGATAAGATTCTAGTTAATTAATTAGAATTTTCATTTTTCATCTACTAATTTAAAAATTTCACAGACAACCTCAAGATTTCTTTGAAAAATTATGGCGTGTATTATGTAATTTAGTGATAGTTCTTCAGTCTGTGTGTTTCTGTTTTAGCAGTACAGATTAGAAAATTGAAATGACCTAGAAGGTAAATGTCATATCCAAGAATACTGAAAGAATTCACCTCAGGGTGATCTTAGTGTACAAGAAAATGAATGCCATGAGCGCAGATATCTAGAGTCACTGATGTTCCAAGATCTTTTCTTGTTTCCTAATGGATAAAGTGGAACAACTAGATTGGGAAAAGCACTGGATTTCAAGTCAAATGCTCTAGCTTTGGTGATTGTCTACTTCTTGTACAACTTTAAGGATAAAATGACTGTCTCTGAACCAAAAACTTTGTAAAATCAGGAAGTTGAAAAAGATGAACTGAGGAATTATGGTACTAGTGAAAAGAGCACTGGGCTCAGAGTCAAAGGTGCAAATAGCATTTCTGTTAATTACTACTTGTATGATTCACTTGAATGCTTTGTGCCTCAGTTTCCTCATCTATAAACCAAGGGAGGTTTCTAGATGACACCTAAAGTCTTCTCTCATGTTGAAGCATATGGTCCTTTGATCTCTAAATTCCATTCCAATTCTAAGTTCTATGATCTATAATATAAGTAAATTCAAAGTAATTAGTCTAATGTTCAAGATCCTCCATAATTAGATTACGGAGACTTTAAAATAGTCTACATTCCTTTGCTCTGGTCACACTGGATTATTTTTGTTTCCTCATCAAACACTCCACCTTCTTCCTGCCTTTGCTGATATTTAGAACATTCTCCTTCCTTTTCTTTACTTGCTGACAGTCCTACCTGTGCTTTAAAGCAAAACTCAAGCACCCCTTCTTCTATAAAGTCTGACTGAATCCTCCCATGTGTCTTTCTAAAATTACTTTTTCCATAAAACATCACAAAGAACTTGTTTTCAACTTTTTCATTCACTTTATATATGTATTTATTGTTTTTACCAGTCTATTTGTATACCATGTTTCCTCTCTAAATTGTACACTCTATCAAAAGGGAATGAGTTTTATTTAAATGTCATTCATTTTCTAGCACATTTCTCAGTACATAGTGGGTAATTAGTAATGTTTAACTTGAAATGTGTATTGATTAATTAAATTATTTAGGTTTTTTTTTTTTAAAGTAAAAATGGTTCTGAGACATATTACTACATCTTAAAAGTGCTCTGGAGCTCTTAGTGCCTGCTTAGAAGTGAGGGATTAGAATTAAAGCTGCCCAGGGCTGAGATGTTTCTTTCCTGGATTCTCCCCCAGCCCAAGCACTGAAGGGGAGCAGATAAGATATCATAGAATCTGTGAATCTCAGCATCTGAAAGAGTTTCATAATCCATACAGTCCAACCTACACCTGAATAAGAATCCTTAATAGAACATTCCCAAATAAGTGATCAGGTAGCCTTTGCTTACCATTATCAATGCTTTTCCTACAATATATTATCCAGAATGGATCTAGAGGTTAGCTGATCTGGACAGCATACAATGCATCTGTCACCCTTGACACTATTTCTCTCAATGCAGACAAAAATCACCCTTGTTTTTGTTCTTTGGGGGAGGTGTTTGTTGTTGTTGTTAGTGGTGGTGGTTTGTTTTTTGTTTTTTTGTAATTTTATCTCATTTTTAGCTTATATTTAGTTTAATCTTTGTTAAATCTCCTAAACCTCTTTTCACACCCAGATAATCACCCAGGAGGAATGTGCAATCTTCTAGTACATATGAAATTGAGTTTTTGAACCCAAGTGTAAGACCTTACATTTGTACATATTGAATTTTATCAATAAGTCAGAAGAGCATTCTAGGCCATTAAGATATTTTGATGCTATTTGCCATTCAAATGTATTAGCTATTTCTTCTAATTTTGTGTAATTTATTAATTTTATAAGAATCATTTTATCCCATTAACTGAATAATTAGTAAAACTGTGAAAACTCCACAGGACCAAAATAGATCCCTTGTAGTGCAATACTAAAGAGTTACTTACAAAATGGCAAACTTATTAGTCATTCAAAAAGCTCCAAAATACTTAATTCCATATGTGTCTAGCTCCCCATTTCCCCATATATTCCAAAAGGATAACATAAGAAGCTTTGTCAAGTAGTAGCTGATAATATATATCATATTCATTATGTCTTTCCAAGAGTTCTGGGTTTCATCTGGATTTTAATGAACTGCAAATGCATTGAGTTAACAGCATGATATGCATCCAGAAAAACTAATGTGGTTTGAAACTGAAATAATAGAGATCCAAAGTCCAAGAATAGGTAGCTTATGAACTGCAGTGGTTAGACCACATCTTTAGCATTGTGTTCAGTACTACATATTAGGAAGGACATTATTAATGTGGGGGTAGATTCAGAAGGTAGTAACTGAGATGGCGAATAGTAACTCACAGGTCACCTAGTACTATCTCTTCGAGAAAAGTATAGCTCAGAATGGTTATGTGGCTAGAATGAAGTCACAGAGGTAGCAAAGATGTTCAAGATCCAACAAATGTTTAACCTATGGAAGATTAAACTTGGGGAATAGGTGGTATTATAGCTGGTTTAGGTACTTGAAGTGCTGTTTTTGGAAGAGGGATTAGAATTGTTCTTCTTGATCCAAAACTCAGAAATAAGAGCAGTGAATGCAAGGAGGAAAATTCAGACCTGTTAGAAAGAAACTTTCCTATTAATGAAAACTATTAATTCAAAAGTGGTTTGGGATGCATTGGGGATGGGGAGGTACATTCCCTTTCCCCTTTGATATGTAAGGAAAGGTCTTATGATCACTTGGGTGTGTTACAGAGGGAATTCTTCTTTAGGTATAGGCTAGACTACACTTTCTCTGACATTTCTTCAGACTCTGAGACTCTGGAATTCTGGGATTCAATTGAGAAGAATGTAGAGTACTTGGAGAACCTCCAGAGGAAAGCAGCAAAAAATAGAAGTTTGAGAAAAGAATAAGGTTAAAGAAATAAGATTTTGTTTGTCTTGATAAGGATAAGATTGGCAATCTGCCTCCAAGAGCTATTTGTGAATGGCTATTATATTGAGTTTGAATCTCCCTTTTCACCAGAAAAAGTCAATATAAAAGGGGGCTTAAATTACAGTAGGGGCGATTAAGTTAAAACATTCTAAAAAATTTGTTTTTTGGAATCCAGTAGCTTCTGAAGAGTTTCCCAGGCTGACATTGCTTATCTTCCACATATCTTCTGCAGTGGGTCCCCAATTCTGTCAGTACCAGCCAATGCAAAGCATTCTCTTCCCTCCCAAACAAATTTAGCTTCATTTAACCTTGATTTATTATAAAATTTAGAAATGCAAGGATTTTTATTCCTAATTATTCTTCCCTCGACCTACAATAGTTTGAAGGACACACTAAGGTAAAATATGAACATTCCTTCTTCTTTACTTCATATTATTTTAAACATTCTTTCTCCAGTTCACAAAGTTAACTTTAAAAAATATTGCTAATGGGCAGTATCCAAAACCAGACTTTTTATTGTTACTGTTGCATCCCACACAACTTTTTCACCCAAAGTCAGCAAATCTCTAGTGACTGTGAAAGTAAGAAGTTTCTATTAGAGTACCATCCATAAGAATCCAATTTCATAATTTTCCTTTACAATTATTTTGAAAATTGTGGTGGCATTCCTCAATTGTTTGTTTCTAGAGTGTTAGATCTATTATGCACATAAGTAATACATAATCATAATTATGCATTCATGATGTTGTTTGTGCTGATTTAACTGAGAAATCAGGTGAGAAAGCTAATCTACAAGTCACAGGCAATCTAGATTCTGAGCAGAGTTGTTTGTTGAGTCTTACTAGCATCCAAACTTTCTATCTACTGGTCCCACTGTTGGACTCCTCATTATTACTCTCTTGTACAACTCTGCACCCTTGTCCCTTTCTATCAGATCTCAATTTTTATGACAGAAAAAAGTGTGAGACAGTGCATTTCTGTCACGTAATAAATTTTACATTTTTTAAATAAGAGGTGTTTTTTTTTTCAGATTCCCAAATGCAATGAAAACACTTCATTCTGTTCCACATATGTTATTAGACTTTGTAACTATAAAGACAGTGTTCTTTTCTATTCCTGAGTTCCTGTTATCAGTAGGAAAAATCCCTGAGTTCCCTACAGGGATGGTATATACTCTTTTTCACATATCTATGGGGCAAAATGTGAGGTTTATAGTGGAGGCAGAAAAGTGTGCATGTTTTATGAGCTATAGAACTATTTTATTTGCATAACAATAATCATGAGATCCTAGACCCCATGATAATTCTGTCTGGAAGAGACTTTGGATATTATTTGTCCCTACTACCTAATTTTACATAAATATAAAGTGAGGCCCAGAGAGACCACATAATTTGTGTAAAGTGGATGTGTCACACCTGTAACAAGTAGCAGAGCTGAGATTTAAACCTACATTCTCCAATCCCAAATCCTATGTTCTTTTAAACTCTACTAAGCTTCCTCCTCATCAGTAATTATTGAGGGCCTACCATATGCAAGACATTATAATAAGTCAAAGAAATATCAAACATAGTACTACTTGCTATCAGAATCTCTCTGTTGAGTTTTACTTGTTAGTTCAGAAGCTAGGATTTGAATTATAGTGATAGGTAAAAGTGAAAACAAATATTCAAAGAAGTCAGAAAGAAGGTAGGAAAAAGGAAATATTTTCCCACCTCTTTTCAAAGTACATTTGTGTTTAGCATGACATTTTATACTGGATTCATTGATCCCCTGCTCAATGACATCCAGTTCTGTTACCCTAGGCTCAAATAGAAATTCCTATTTGATGTTTAAAGCTCTTCATAACCTTCCTACCTTTCCAGTCATTTTACACTTGACCCTCTTCCATATCCTTTACATTCTAACAACACTGGCCAACTTGTAGTTCTTTGAACATGGCACTCTAACACCCATCTTCATGCCTTCACAATAACTGTCTTTTGCATTTGGAATGTTCTACCTCTTTATTTTTCTTGACTTCCTTCAAAACTAAGTTCAAATCTCAACTACTTCAGAAAGCCTCTCCTGCGCCCCCTTGTTGCTAATGTTTTCCCCATTTGGATTGCCTTCTGTAAACTGTATTCCTTATATCCAGTTCTTTGAAAACAGGGACTGTTTTTGCCTTTCTTTGCCTTTCTTTGAGTGTTTAATAAATTTTTGTTGATTTGACTTAATCAGCTGTGGAGCCAAGGAAGGCTTCCTTGAAGAGCTAGGGCTTTAGCTGGCCTTCCAAGTTGCATGAGAATTCAACAAATGGAGAGAAGGGGAAAACGGGTGAAACAGTAAAAACAAAGGCACAGAAGTGGCCCAGGGCAGGGTGTTTACAGAAAACAATTTTGTCTTATTCATAGAGTATGCAGAAGTAAATAATATGATGTAAGGTTAGAAAGGTAGAACCTGATTTGGAAGGCCTTCAATGTTACCTAAAAGAACTTAAATTTTATTTGAAAGATGATATGGAAGGATTAAAGGTTTCTGTGCATATTGACATGATTAGATTAGGTCATCACTGGAAAGAAAAACCTGGCAGGGGTTGGTGGTATACAGCTATAATCCCTACAACTTGGAGAGGCTGAGACTGGTAGATCACTGGAGCTCAGGATTTCTATGTGCAATGGACTAACCTAATTTAGTGTTTGTGTTGATTCCAGAATCAATATGGCAACCACCAGACTGCTTAAGGAACCTGAGAAACAATCCAGGTCAGGAATGGTACATATCAAAGCTTTCATGCTAATCATTAGTGGGATGGAGCCTGGGGGTGAAGGATAAGCATTTATTAAGAAACTACTATTGTCCAGGCATTGTGCTAAGATCTTTGCAATTATTATCTCTTTTTATCCTCATGACAACCCTGGAAGGTAGGTGATAATAGAATCCCTATTTTATATTTTAGGAACCTTCAGCAGATAAAACTCGCGTCACCCAGCTAATAAGTGACTGAGACTAGATTTGAACTCAGGTATTCTAGACTCCAGGCCCAGTGCTTTATCATCTGTACCACCTCCCTGCTTAGACCATGAGGGGCCGCTGCTCTTTCAGCCTAGAGAAAAACACATAGACACAAAGGTGGGGATGGGGAGGGGAGCCAAGTAGCTCTTATGAACTTCTGAATGTTGTCCTAGTTCCAAAAGGTTACTAATGTTGATAATGATGTTGTTCTTTAGTCATTTCAATCGTTTCTGACTCTCTCTGATCCCATTTGGGGTTTTCTTGGCAAAGATACTAGAGTGGTTTCCATTTCCATCTCCAGCTCATTTTACAGATACAGAAATTAAGCCAAACAGAGTCAAGTGACTTGCTCATGGTCATACAGCTAGTAAGTGTCTGAGGCTGGATTTGAACTCAGGAAAATGAGTCTTCCTGACTCCAGGCCTGGTATTTTATCTACTGAACCACCTAGCTGCCCTAGTTATAAAAGTAGACATGTGGGGGTGGCTAGGTGGTTCGAATCCAGCCTCAGACACTTAACACACAAAAAACTAGCCATGTGACCTTGGGCAAGTCACTTAACCCAAATTCCTTTCCCCCCCAAAAAAGTAGATGTGAAAAAATAAAATAAAACTGGTACAATGCATAGAAAGATTGCCTCAAAATCAGGAAGTCCTCGTTCAAGTCCAGTCTTTAACATATATTGGCCATGTGATGCTGATCAAGACACTTGCCACAGTGGTCCCAGGAAAGTCTCTAAGGGTATAAGTTGCAGAATTGCCACTATCATAGAAAAAGGAAGTTTTCCTTACTAAATGGCCCTTACAGCAATGAAATCACAAGACCATAGCCCCCAACCAGGAAAAATGAAAACTATATGTAGACATATGTGTATGTAATAAAGTGTGTGTAAGTACTTCTTGTAAGTATACTAGAATACTTTGCCTGAATCATAAAGAATTTTTTCTGTCAAAAAATGGGGTTCCTATTTGCTCTTTACTCTCCTTCTGCATTTCTGTTAATGGTCTTTATAGCTCTATTTTAATTCTCAACTGACAGAATATTCCCCCAAACATTAAATTTATAGACATTTGAAATGTTTAGAAAACCACTGAAAAACACTTATGTAGCATGATGCAATTAGCATTTACTAGTAGCAGCCAAGGATCATGCATAATGTAACACTGAAACTGTTAACTCCTGTTATCAGAGAATCATGGATAAGCACTATTATTATGCTTATCAATTATCATGGAAGATAATTTATTACCTTGCTTTTATGGACATGAGGAGGAGATCTTTAAAACCATTCCTAAAGAGATTTCCTTTGGCTTTAACAGCTTCCCAAGAGAGTGATTCAGTCATCTATAGATATGGCCATTGATTTTAGAATATACTGGGGCTTTAGAATCATGTACAGGGATTTGGAGGTGGTAATAAAGGTTGCCACTGCTCAATTTCATGTGAACTCTATCCATCCTTTATATTATTTGGTGGACTCTGTAAATGGATAGGAGACATATTCAAGTGGAAGTTAGAGGGAAAATTGGACTTAAGGTAATGAGATATATAAATATATACATATATATTTATATAGCTAATGAGTTCCCTCTCACTTAAGGTCTTTAAGCAAATGTTACATGAGCACTTCTCCTGAATATTATAGGAAGGATTCTCCCTCAGGTTTGAGTTGGACCAGATCGCTCCATAGGTCCCCTTGGGCTTCCAGGTTGTAGTTTATATGAAATTGTGCTCTACTACCATTACTCTTACCCATTCTCCAACAACCACTTTTATTTTATCTATCTATCTATCTATCTGTCTATCTATCTATCTATCTATCTGTCTGTCTGTCTGTCTATTTTTCTATCTCTCTATCTCTTTCTATTTATCTTTATCCCTATGACATATTATATGTTCATACATATATAGATGTGTAGATATCATCTATATATACACACGTATATCTATATACATATGTAAATTTTAGATATATATTTATATAGGAGTATTCCCATCAAGTTAAAGAGATTATATTAATTTGTTAGTTTTTACTTACAATCATATAGAGAAAAAACTTGGACTACGTTTTCTTAAAAATTAAAATTCATCCCTTAAAAAGTTAATAGAGAGAAAAAGGAAGCATTTTCCTTTTATACATTTTTAGGTCCTACATTTCATATAGTTCTTTGGAATATCAGAATACTTAATTGGCTCTGATATCTGTGGCCAAATAGAGTTATAGACTTGTCTAAATCTTTATATCCCATAGAAAAACAGACTTTAGTTCTCATTGACTGAAGAACAGATCTAATAGTTACATAGTTATATGAACTTTATATCTAAATATCAATGTGTAATTTAGTAGTTGTCCACTGTACCCTATTATTTATATGTGTGTAATAGAATCTGAATTGGAATTTGTTAAAATATCAAGCTTAGTTTTAATAGGAAGTTATTTCTTATATGAGCACTAAACTCAAGATAATCAATATTCATTTACCTGGAAATCTGATTGGTATATTTGTATGGGCTATTTAAATACTCTTGTTGTTAAATCATTTTTCAGTCATGTCTGACTCTTTGTGATGCCATTTGGGGTTTCCTTGGCAAAGATACTGGGAGTGGTTTGCCATTTCTTTTCTTTCTCCAGCTCATTTTACAGATGAGGAAACTGAGGCAAACAGGATTGAGTGAAATGCTCAAGATCACACAGACAGTAAGTGTTTGAGGCAAAATTTGAACTCAGAAAGATGAACTATTCCTGATTTCAGGCTTAGTATTCTATCCACTGTGCCACCTAGGGTAATGCATGCGCTTGATTTTTTTTTTAGGCAGTTGAGGTAAACTGATTTGCCCAGGGTCACAGAACTAGTAAGTGTCTGAGTCCAGATTTGAACTCAGGTCCTCCTGACTCCAAGGCAAGTGCTCTATCCACTGCTCCACCTAGCTGTCTCACTTGAGTTCTTTAAAAGATTAAAATGAGGGGGCGGCTAGGTGGCACAGTGAATAGAGCGCCGGCCCTGGAATCAGAAGGACCTGAGTTCGGAGCCGGCCTCCGACACCTAATCCGCACAAACAAAAACCTAGCCGTGTAACCTTGGGCAAGTTACTTAACCCCAATTGCCCTAAAGGGGCGGCTAGGTGGCGCAGTGAGTAAGAGCGCCGGCCTCGGAGTTTGGATGACCCGAGATCAGATCCAGCCTCAGAAAATGAGCACCCACGCATAAATAATGACTAGCCGTGTAACCTGAGCAAGTTACTTAACCCCAATTGCTAAAAAAAAAAAAAAGATTAAAATGAGTGACCATTAAGTAGCTAAATACTATCAAAATAGAAAAGGCATAAGAGGATTAGAAATATATACTTTCCTTCTACTTTAAATTATTTTTTTTGTTTTTTTTTAAACAAATACTTTATTAATTTCTGTTTTACATCATTCATTTCCGCCAGATTTTGAGTTACAATCATTTTCCCCCCATTATTCCCCTACCCAACCTCCCAGAATAGCAGTCCCACAAGATATCGCTTCCTCCAATCTGCTCTCTCCCATACCTTCTCCCATACCCCCATCGACTTTTCCATTAGAGGAAGATGAATCTTTGTGTCCCAATGCCTGCACATCTTATCTCCCAATTATAAGCAAAAGAGTATTAATAATAGTATTTATATATATTTGAAACATTTAATGTTACGACCTCGAATTTCAGATCCATTTCCTTCCTCCCTTGTCACCCATTCCCTCTTGGGAGATAAGTAATTCAGTATATGTTGTACATGTCTAGCTATGCAAAACATTATCATAGTAGATATATTGTACAAGGCTGCTTATAATTCCCTCCCACTCATCCCACCCCCCACCTGGTCCATTCCCTACATGATCCTGTCCCTCTTCTATAGTGGGTACTTCCAACCTCCCCTCACCCCAAGGATGCCCTCCCATCCATCATCCCTCCTCTCATCCCCCTTCCCCCTATCCTGCTGCAGGTTGAGATATCCCATTTAGTATGTATGTCATTTTCTCCCTGAACCAAATTCAATGTGAATGTGGTTTTGCCTTTTTAGCCTTCCTTATTCTCCCCCTCCTTTGCAACCACTTCCCCTTGCTTCTTCTACATGGGATAGTTTACCCTACCCTGTCTCTCCCCATCTCCTCTTGCCACTTTCCTCTCTCACCTCATAATTTCATCCCTTGAGTATTCTCCCTTCCCAACAAATTCAACCTATGCCCTCTATCCATATATAACTGTAACCATATACACACACATTCACATATGTATTCATATGACCACACACCCTTCTTCCATTATTTTCATAGTGAGAAAGATATCATCAGTCACAGTTATTGCTTTTCCATATAGAAATGTAAATAGTTCAACTTTGATAAGTTCCTTTTGATTTCTTTTCCCTGATTACCTTCTCAGGCATCTCTTACTTCTTGTGTCTGGATGTCAAATTTTCTATTCAACTCTGGTTTTTTCCTCAAGAATGCTTGAAAGTCCTCTATTCCACTGAATGACCATATTTTCCCTGAAACAAAATACTCAGTTTTGCTGGGTAGGTGACCCTTGGGTTCATTCCCAGTTCTTTTGCCCTCTGGAATATCATATTCCATGCCCTTCGATCCCTCAGTGTAGAAGCTGCCAGGTCCTGGCTATTCTGATTGTGTTTCCACAATATTGAAATTGTTTCTTCCTGGCTGCTTGTAGTATTTTCTCCTTGATCTGGGGATTCTGGAACCTGGCTATAATATTTCTGGGAGTTTTCTTTTTGGGATCTTTTTCAGGAGGTGATCGGTGGATTCTTTCAACCTCTATTTTGCCCTCTGGATCTAAACATCAGGGCAGTTTTCCTTGAGAATTTCTTGAAGGGTGATTTCTAGGTTCTTTCTTTGATCATGGCTTTCAGGTAGTCCAATAATTTTTAAATTGTCTCTCCTGGATCTATTTTCCAGGTCAGTGGTTTTTCCCATGAGATATTTCACATTGCCTTCTAATCTTTCATTTGTTTGGATCTGCTTAACAGCATCTTGATTTCTCATAAAGTCATTAGCTTCCATTTGCTCCAGTCTAACTCTGAAGGAATGAATCTCCTCAGTGAACTTTTGAGATCCTCTTTCCATCTGGCAAATTCGACTTTCCAAGGCATTCTTCTCCTCAATGCCCTCCTGGGCCTCCCTTGCCATTTGAGCTCGTCTATTTTTTAAGGTGTTGCTTTCCTCAGTCAGGCTGTTGACCCTCATTTCATACTTTTCCTGCATCCTTCTCATTTCTCTTTCCAATTTTTCCTCCACTTCTCTTATTTGATTTTTAAAGTCCTTCTTAAGGTCCTCTATGGCCTGCAACCCGCTCATGTTTTCCCCTGGGGCTTTTGGAGCAGGACTTCTGACCTCACAGTCCTTTTCCCGCTCTATGCCCCCAAAATAGGAGTCTAGGGTTGCATTTTTCTGTTTCCTTTGCCTTGGCATGTTGCCACTTAATTACTTGACTTTTGGGCTTGTTGCCACACTATGGCTTTAAGGCCAGCTAGAGGAATTTTCGTCCCGAACGTGTGGGGGGCAACTTCCGTTTCTGGCAAGCTGTAAACCCACCCACAACTTCCACCCTAGATCACAATCCAGATCCAGGGAGGTTAAAGCAAGAGCGATTACCCCCCAAGACTGATCGCTGGATCTCCCTACAAATTTGCAGGCTGGGAGCGGGAGCTGCCTCTGAAAACTACAAAATGGTGTTTGTCCTCAGAGGCTTCTAGCCCCCAGGGGAGGGAGCTGACGCATTCCCCAAATACAGGTCCCAAAGTCCATAGGACACTAACCTCTTACTTTGTCCTAGGCAAGTCTATGTTGATAATTCTGGGGTCGCCACAGTCCCTGGTGTTCTGGGGTTCCTCCAGCCGGCTGCTGGCCCTGCCGCCCTGGGGCTAAAACCTCGGCTCACGTGGACCTGGGCTCGGCTCGGCTCGGCTCCTGTGCTCTGCGCTCTGCGCGCTGCCAGCTCCCAGACCACTGCGCTGGTCCTTCCTGCAGGGTGCTGGGCTGTCCTCAGTGGGAGGTTAGCTTCTCTGTGTCGTTCTGTGGGTGTTGGGGCTCCAGAAGTTTTTCAGAGTCCTTTTTTACATAGTTTGTGGAGAATCTGGGGGCAGAGAGGCTTGGACGAGCTGTTTCTACTCCGCCATCTTGGCTCCGCCCTACTTTAAATTATTGAATACATTAGTTTTATCACATAGGAAATTACAACCTCAGGGTGTTTTGTTTTGACATTATTGAATATATTTTAAGGGCATTAGATCCTTTCCCCAGCTGTATCCTTACAATATATTAGATAGTCAGCCCCTGGATCAATGGAAACCCACCTCTGTCTTTCCCTCATTGCAATTTGTTACTTCACAAGAATATTCTGGGAAGGGGCACCTAGGTGGCACAGTGAATAGAGTACCAGCCCTGGAGTCAGGAGGACCTGAGTTCAAATTTGATCTCAGTCACCTAACACTTAATAGCTGGGTGGCCTTGGGCAAGTCACTTAACCCCAATTTCCCTGTCTTCCCCTGTAATGGAAATGCAGATTTAAAAGATCTTCCCTGCCCCTAGGCCCTTTGATTGGCTTAAGAGACTTTGATTGGCTTTAAGAGACTCTGAAAACCTTCCTTGATTTGAAAATATGCTCTGCCTCCTAATAGGCTGAATGTGGTCACATGGAGCCTGTGGTGGGAGGCTTGGTTTTCAGGAATGACCACACCTTGATGCTGTGTGATTGGGCAGTGGATCAAAAGGGTGGTTACATTCTTTGAGCCAGGAGAAGGCTATATAAACTCTGATGAGGGGCTTTGCTTTGGGGCTCACTTTGAGAAGTGTTGTGTGATTTGACCAGATGAGACTCTGGGAAGCCGTTGTTGAGAGCCCCCCGGCTTTGAAAACCCAGATGTTGATGCTTCCCTCTCTGGTAACTGTGATTTGGTATTGATATAATGTTTGGACAGTTTGGAAGCCTGTCTGTTTGATCTGTAAGTTCTGTAACTCTGAAGTTCGGGTGCTGACTTTTTTCCCCTGAACTAGGTAATGTATGTTTGTTTGATTAAAGTAAGCTTGTTAACCCATTTTGAGTTGCTTTCCTTTTGAAAAGCAGATCTAAGAACCTGTGTTGGCAGCTACCCTGGGGATATTGGGGTGCTTGCCGCTACATCCCCCCTCCAAAAAAAAGAATAAAATCAAAGAATATCCTGGGAAGCAAATGGAAGGGAACCTTTATTGCTTGAGTTCATCTTATAGTCTATGCTTCAAGTAGAAACTAGAGGCTTCCCACCCCTGTTGCTGGAAGAATACACTAATCAAGTCACATATTCTAATGTTTATGCTCCCAAAACAAAGTATTTCAATACCTAAAGCACTTATGATTTCAACAGTGTGGCTGTTTTCTCCATCAATAATACGAATGGCAACTGCTCAGTGAATTGTTGTAGTGAGCAACTTTTAATAATTGCTATAGCCCCACCCCCACCCCCTAAAAAAAAAAACACACCATCATATCCTGGCTAATCTAGCAATTAGCTCCTACAAATTTTTGCTAAGGTGGTTTTTGGACAACACACATAGCAATTTTCTGGACCTGTATGCATAGCATTTCTTGTTTGATAGGACCTGCCAAAACTTTTCTTCTACTGGCATAGTATTTAAGGACTCCAGGTCACCTCTATGCCATGGTATGTGGTATCAGAATAGGGTTTAGCAGAATTTGCCATAGAATTAACATAATACTTCTGTACATACTGATTAAATTTTCAAAAAAAAAAAAACAATGACATCTGTAGTCATGCTTAGAATTTCAACTTTGTTCACTCCATTTGTACACTTGCAATTTCTTCAAAATTGCAAACTATCTTGCTAATTAGCATATCATTACTAGAACTACTTTTACATGACATCTGCCCAAGTTAGCCTTCTACCCTTTAACCCATTCGTTTGCCAAACTTCAGTATATTGCACCTGTCATCAATTAATATACTTATACTTACTTTCTCTTCCTTAAGTGGTCATCATGGACTGAATGCCTAGAATAGACAGTATTGGTAATTCCCTCGATATTTTTCCTTTCACATGTATTAAAGCTTAGATTGCTTTTCTCCTTCTTTGGACATATATCTAATTTGAAGATTCCTTCTTGTAGAATTCAAGAGTTAAAGGGTCATGTGACCCAATCTAAAGCATGAGTCACTTTTATATCAATGATGAGAAGTCACATATATGTGTGTGTACACTGTCCACCTGACCTTGAGGATTTGAAAGAGCTTCAATAAATTTAGAATTGGATGTCTTCCACAGCTTATTTTTATATGGCTTTTGGGTAGATGGGAGAGTAGATGGAAAGTACCTCTGAGACCAACTCTTTCATCTTACATATGAAGAAACTGAAGTCCAGGGAGTTAAAATAACTTACTGAAGGTCACACAAGTAAATGGAAGATTTAAATCCAAGACCTCTAATTTCAGCACCAGTACTCTTAGGTGTTATATCAGAAAAAAAAAAATCTCTCTCATATTGATATGTTAATAGCACTGAATATGCTGCCATACTAAAAACTATAAAAACAACACCTAGTGTTTATATAGTGTTTCAAGGTTTACAAAGTGCTCCATAGTTGATCTTCATAACAACTCTGTGAATTAGGTACTATCATTATCTTCATTTCACAAATAAGGAAAGTGAGGCTGCCTTTTTTTTCAAGTTTCCGTTCATCTGGTTCAGGCTCAACAGCCCACAATATTTCAGTTATTGTTGTTGCTGTTTGGTTGTTGTTTTTTTTTTATTTCAGCTTAGCCAAAATCCTGGTTAAGTGACTTGTCTAGGATTACACAGCTAGTTAGCATCTGAGAAAAGATTTAAACTCAGGAGTTCCTGATTTTGAGTCCCTTCTATCCACTACACCACCTAGCTGACTCAAGAGATTCTCCCAAGAGCATAATACTCTTCAAGGACCATGTTACTTCCAGAGCTGTATAGATAACATATTGGACTTAATGGAATTCATAACTTTTTGCTTGGAAGAGAGTGGTTGTCATCTGGAGCCAAACATAAACAGAGTCTATGAGAGAGTGCAACCAAGCATGTCCCTTAGAAAGGCTAGTAGTTCATATTGTTCCTGAAATACAAAAGAATACCAAATCTTTCAGTATCTCAGTTCTTTAATTGTGTTTTGCATCTGTAAATATAAAAACAGGTTTCATTACTATGTGTCACTTTGAATAACAGTTTTGTTATGTTTCTAAAGAACATAAAATGATTGTTTCTATTTAGTGGCAAATATCTCTTTTAAAATGAATTGCATTTATTGAAGAACTATTCATGCTGCCATGTTTTACAAGATCATCATTTCTCAAGTTGAAATTACTTAGTTAAATAATGGCTTGAGATATTCTTGCCTAAGTTTTCAAAACCTAAAATAAAGATATCTTAGTGTTACAGAATATTTAAAATGATCAATCACTCTCATATAATTAGCATCAACTTAAAGAGTATGATTATGGTACTCATCAGCCAAGAATTCCAGAATTCAAGTTTAATCAACTTGCTTCAATGATCCACCTGTTCTACATTTCATAGTCCAAATATTTTGCCATGAATGTACAAACATTATGATGGAGACTAGCAGAAGTCAAGTAGGACATCTTCACAGCAGCAACTAGAACTACACTAGAAGTTAAATACTGTAATCATTGGAGCCTCACAGTATTTCTTGTCATAAGCTTCTGCCTTTAATTTAATTCTTTGTCACACTGTTTACACTGTATGAAAATTATTACATATTGTGCTTTTCAAATATCTTGGGATTCTGATTTTTCATAAGTATGTAGACTAAGTGAAACCACTTTATTTATTTATTTATTTTCAGAAGAGAGAGCAGATTTATTTTCTTTTGGAGCACAGGCTCTAATTTAAACCTTCTCCATTCCATTCTCTGACCATGTTCTGTGTTGGAAACTTTCTATCTCAATTGAAAGTGAGCATAGAACAATCTTACCCCACATAACTAACCAGTTGCCAAAACTTGCTATTTCTACCTTCACAATATATTTCACATTTGACCCCCTCTCTCTATTTTCCTCTTAAACTCCCACCTTAGTTAAGGTGTTCATCACCTATCTCTTAGATTACTGCAACAATCTCCTAATGGATTTCCTACATATCATGTCCTCAACCATTTTATTCCATCCTGCACCATGAAATTTCAAGGGAATTTACAAATCAAGCTCCTTAAGAAAAGGTACTACTACTTGATTTTCCTACTCAACTACTTTCAGTGGCTTCTTATTGCCTCTGGAATAAAATATAAGCTCTTCTGATTAGATTTTAAAACCCATCACAACTAAACTGCCAACTCTCCTTCCACTCTCATTGGATCTACTCTTCCATGCTTTACACTCTATCTCTTTTCTATATTCCTTTGCACTAACCTTTTTTTCTTTTTTTATTTGTTTATTTTTAGTTTACAAGATTCAATTCCATAGTTCCTTGAGTTTCAAATTTCCCTTCCCTCCCTCCCCCCACCCCCCAAGACGTCATATAGTCCAGTATAGGAACTGCAAATACTTAGTGAAGCCACTTTAAAAGCGCCAACCCAGAATTATGTTAGTTTGTCATGGGTCCCCTCTCTGCATTTCCTGACCCTTTCCTGGACTGCTACTTTAATGATATACAAGATGTTTTTCCTGTATGTACGTTTGGAAGTTTTTGAAACTTTAATGTTTTTCAAAGAGGTAAATCAACTTACCACATAGTTCTGCAGAGATAGTCCAGGAAAATATTCAGTCTCCTAACTCCAGGGCTGGTGCTCTATTCACTGTGCCACCTTGCCACCCAAAAAAACCCTCAGTTTCAAAATCTCACTGAGGGGCCTTCATAGATGGGTGATATGTCCTATTAGATATCTTAATATAATTACAGAATATACTTTATTATATTTTCAGTGGCAACAGTTTAAGAAACACACACATATATACAATCTGAAAACACTTTTCTTTGGTTATAGAAGAGCTTTGATATCAAATATAACAAAATCTATTGTTTCATAATTAGAAGAGTAATGGAGCTGACTTTACTCATTCACAATAGAGCTTTGTGATTGCTATAGGGAGGTACAAAATGCCATATTCTTTTATGAAAGAATTAACAAACCTCTAATATGTAAGCCATTCACACTTTTCCCCAGGTGCACAACTTACTATTTTATATGCTTTCCCATGTTATTTCTTTAAATTGACCCAAACATTGTGATTTCTATTGGAAAAATATCATGTTGTGAGTTTTACAGTTCCATTTAATCCAGTAAGTATGTCCTATCTTTATACATAAGTCTTTGCTTTGGTCAAAAAATGAATAAATAATGTGGCCACCATATATGGGGGCTTTCTTCCATACTAAAAGTTTCTTTCTATCCTAGATAGTCCAAAAATTTATGTGACTCTGCTCTACAGTATAGCAGTCTGACTCAGAGAATGTTTAAATTGATATTTTGTGGTACCAGAGACTGCGTGGAGTCAGAGTGTGAGTGATACAGCACCCTGTCAAATTGCATTTGAATTAAATTTCAGTGTGGAGAGCTGCATGGATACATTAACTGAAATTTCCACAATGAATTTTTTTCCTCTAGAGGCACATGATCAATTCTCATACAAGACCATTTTCCTTTAGGTTTAGAGAATAATTTAGAATTGAGGGCATCTGACCTTTCTTTGAGGTCCAGGTATTTTTTTTTCTGGTTCTGATTATGAAAACCTGACATCTATAGCAAACCTGTGACATTTCTACATATATTTATATGTGTATCTAAGGAAAGTGGCTATGAATTGGTAACATAATGGTGTTTCACTGGGCAAAACTGGGTTTTGCCTTCACAGTATTTCTCAGTTATGAAATCACACAGGCAGAACATTTTCATCAGTTGCACTGAATCTCTGGGCACTGAATTGAAGCTCTGTAATCAGTTTTTTTTATATAATTTCCCAAAGCAAAGTCAATAGAGACCAACATTTTTTTTTCCTTTTCCTGACATTGATGTTCTGTAAGGATACAAGTAGTGTCAGGTTGTCCTGGTTCAGGCTCTCCTGAGATTTCTTTCAGTTTGTACCCTTCAAATTAGAAATCACTGACAAACAATTCAGAAGAGAATTAGGAATCCCTGAAATAACATCATGTCATCAATTGTACAGTTTAGAATGCCTCTCTATTCTCTTACCTTGGTGCTTCCTAGTTTTATCTCCATTAACCTCTTGGCTTTGGAATAAACATTCACTGAGAGCTACCTCCTTTGTTGGTACAGTTAACTTGAAAGGTTAGTGGAAAGTGGATGCTGGTTTGACCTGTTTTATCAACATTAGATGAGTCTAATTGTTCCTTAGAAATAAGACTTTTGCCCCATTTTGTCCTTTTCAAATTTGCCTAGTCATTGACTGTCGAAATGTGAAACTTCAGGTTTAAATAGTAACTCAAAATGCAGATTTTTCAACTTTCCATTCATCTGGTGCAGGCTCAACAGTTTATAACATTTCAGGTTTTTTTTTTTTTTTAATACTTCAGCTTAGCCAAAGTTCTGGGCTTGGACTGTATGCCTTGAATTGATTTAAGTTATTGAATCCCTCTCTCTCTCTCTCTCTCTCTCTCTGTCTCTCTCTCTCTCTCTCTCTCTCTGTCTCTCTCTCTGTCTCTCTCTCCCTCTCCACCCCCCCCCTTCCTTCCCTCCCACCTTGGGAATAGCAAAAATATTAGTATAAGCTTGCTTTAAAAATCCATATTTAAATTCTTACAGGAAAAATACATTTATATGTAATTGTTGAAGAGGTTTTTTTTTTCTTTATACCTACATGTTTCTTTGACTGTAGCAAAATATTACTTCTGTCAGAATAAGTTTGGATTGTGCAGGGATTCCACCAGAGAAGCTCTTTCAAAATGATGTTTAATCAGCATTTTTACTTTGCAGTGTCGATGTAGTATGTGTTGTAGTGACTGTCTTTTCAGAAATTATATCTCAAATTCTAAAATGTCCATTTATCCTGTTGGCAACAATGGTATGTGTTGGGGGGAAAGCCACTTCTGGGGGCACCTCTGCCTACCTGAGGAAGGAAAGCAGTGAGTCCAACTGTGAGGCTAGCATTGATGCATATAAAAATATAGATTAGCAGATGTTATAACCATAGCAAAGTGGCTCACAGGAATGTCTGAGAAGGGGTACAGAGGGTTTCACCAAATTCCTAGGAGGGATCTATATTATAAAAGGGTTAAGGAACCTAGCTCTGGAGAATTTCAAAAATTGGCAATGGGCAATGAGTTAAATAAATCATACCTGTTCTAAGTTCTCTTCTCCAGTTTACATCTCTACAGGACCATCAATTCTTTTTCATTTGATACAGTTTTTAAGACTCTCTATCCTACAACATTACTGTTCTTTTTTGCATGTTCTCTACTTTGTCCTAAAAAAAGGACTCCACTTTGCCCATTTCCTCAGAAAAAGAATGAAGGGCTTGCTCAGTTGCTGAGTGTGTATACTCATGAAGCTAAGGCACTCTAGGCTGATAATGAAAGAATTATAGAAGCAAAGAAATAACTTTCCTGTTGTCCTCTGTAGTGGGCAAACCATGTGTCTTGTATTATTTCAGCTCTGGACATCATCTTTTAATGAGCTTTTTTTTTTGAGGACAAAGGAAAGAACATGCAAAAAGGACAACCAGATTGTAGGATAGAGTTTCAAAAACTGTATCATATGAAAAATGATGGATGAACCTGTAGAGATGTAAACTGGAGAAGAGAACTTAAGGGCAGATATGATTTCTCCAAATCATCGCCCACTACCAATTTTTGAAATGCTCTAGAGCTAAGTTCCTTAAACTTTTTTTTAAGGGTATGGACCCCTCTTGGCAATATGGTAAAGCCCTCCGAACCCCTTCTCAGATAGGTATTTTTCAAATGAATAAGATAAAACACATAGGACTGTAACAGGAACAAACCATATTAAAATAAAGTTATCAAAATGTTAAAAAAAAGTTCACGAACCCAAGGTTAAAAACTTAGTCTGTTTCATTAGTGAAGGTACTCCTTTCAATGATGAAGACTGATCACAACTCCTCTGTTCCTGCCCATCCTATGCAACCTCTCTTACTTCTGAAAGTCCGACAGAGGGGCTCTACTCAAAATAAATCACTCAGATGCAGGAAAAAAAATCTTCTCTTTTGCTCATATATCTCTTTGACAGTTATCATTAGCCTTTCTTTTCCCTCAAAATACCTTGTTTGTAAGGTGTTGTAGCTAGTTTATGTCCAGCAAGGGCCTTTTTGTTTCCCTTTCAATGATGCTCAATTTAATTATTCAATAAGTAGTATTCCATAACTTAAAGTCATGCAACGTCCATGAGGGGGAAATGGTATTTAAAAAGTGACTCTTCACTGGGGGAGGGGAAAGAGGAGAAAACAGTATCATTAAAATAATTTTGTAATTTCCCAAAGACAATTCTTCTAACTTGTTTCTTCCAGGTCAGTTCTAAATTAATCTCATTTTCCATTTGTAGTGTCTGACGTAGATGGTGTGTGTGTTGATGGGGGGGGGGCGGTGTCAACATGCACATACTAATTATTTACTAAATGTCAGGCCTTGGCAATATAAATACTAAAATTAATCAGTTCTTGCCCTCCTGCCCCCAAGATCTTACATTCTAACAGAGGAGATAACACATACATACCCCAGTGTGTGGAGAGTATATAAAATATGAATATAAAATAGCTTTGGGATGCAGGGTACTATTAGAAGGTGGGATCATGAAAGGCTAAATGTAGAAGTTGGCACTCAAGTCTTAAAGGAAGACAGAGATTCTGAAAGGTAGAGTTGCATAGGGAGTACATTTCAGGCTTAAAGTACAGCCATGCAAAGACACAGATATGGGATATGGAGCATCACATATCCAGATCAATTAATAGACCATTTCAGCTGGATTTCAGTGTACATGGAGGGAAGGAATGTAGAAAGGTACTGGGAAGATGGGAATGAAACAGATTGTGAAGAAATTAAATGCCCAAAAGAGAACTTTATATTTGATCCTAGTGATAACAAGGACTTGCTGGTGTTTACTGAGTAGGGTGTGTGACATGATCAGACTATGATGCTTTAAGAAAATATGGAGGACGGATTAGTGCAAGAAGAGGCTTGAAATAACAAGACCAAATATTATACTCATCCTGGGTAGAGGGAATGAGGGTCTGAGCTAGGGTCAGGTCATGTGAGTAGAGAAGAGAATAAACTAGAGATGTGGTGGGGATCAGAACAAGATAACTTGGCAACTGATGAAAGAAGAGGGTGAATGGAACTAATGAGTGAAAGCTGTGGGTCATCCATTCAACTTCACAGCTGTGTCTTGTCTAAAACAGTGATCTGCAAAGTAGTACCTGGGCCTCCTTGAGGGTCATCACCCTGGCACCAAGAGTCATGTGGTCATTCAATCATAGGTTGTATTGAATAGCACCTTCCCTAAAACAGATCATCATCATCATGTTTGTCTCCAATACAACCACATCTACTCTTATCCTCATAGACTCTTCTATTCCTCCCTCTCTCTCTGCTGTGCAGGCCCCTAACCTCTCTAGCCTCTCAGGGCAGTTATAACAAAACACCTTACTTGGGCACTCTCTAAAGTGTTCTTGGACTTAATGTCTTTGGTGTAACATCATCAGAAATAGACGTCTCTTGGGAATTCCTAGTTCTATGAGCATTCCCTACTCAACTTAGATTCTGTTTTATGTGTCCTCCATTACAACAGCAATCATCCATGCTGGACATACATCTCTTTGTTTTTATACTTTGCTTAATATGCCTAACTTCAGGATGAGATAGCCTTCAAATAACAACATATTGATCACTTATTTCAAGGAATCTTAACATGTACCTGTGAAACACATTATTGGAGGAGAATCTTTAAAGGCAACATTCTATTCATCTGAATCAAATACCTTTTCTATGATAAACAAATAAATACAGCAGGATCTTGTATTCTCTATATTATTCCATCAGTTTTGTGATAGTAAGGATATAGTAGAAAGGATGTGGTCTTATGTAATATGTCACTTGTGAATGTCTATCTGACAGTTTCTTCCTAAAAATCTCATCCAGAATGTCCTCAGCACTTATGTACAGCATGCTTTTAATAATCGTATGTATGGGAAAGTAGGGATATGGATCAGTCACTGACGTTTTTTCTCTTCACTTATTTTGAGAGTTGGCAGGGGCCTCAGTGGTCAGTTAACCCAATCCACACACAAAAGGAATAACCACCATAACATACCCAACAAATGATTGCCTAGGCTCTACTTGAAGACCTCCAAGGAGGGTCCTCTAATCCTTAATGAGGTCTAAGATTTTTCCCACACCTCTGGAATCTTGGTGATCTCCTTCAGATACCTCGATAATTAAATTCCTAACTGACCCTATTTCCCCAGCACACACCTACTCTATGTCTAGACCTCTAGACCTCTTGGTCTAATCCAGCTGCTCTTCCTATCTTTGTTTTCTTTGTTTTTTCTAGTGCCATTACCACTTCCCCTATCAGAGACTATGATATAAGCAACCAAACATAGTTATTCCACTGCTTTTGATGTGGACAAGAGGCAATTCTCTGAAGTATAATGTCCATGAAAACTCTAAAATTCACTGGTCTCTTTTTTGTCCTTACACATGGGTAAATCTAAGTGCCATTTGCATAATGCCTGTTTTGCTTTAAACCTCTATACAACCTAGCCACTGCCTATTGAAATATCCAGCCTAATTGGACTTTACTTCTCTTTTTGCATGCTGAGGTTCAGCCAAACTGGTTTGCTTTTGGTCCTTCATACATGTGGCATCATACTGCAACTCTCTGCCTTTGCATTGACCATTCCATAAGCTTAGAAAATACTTCTTGGGGTGGCTAGGTGGCACAATGAATAGAGCACCAACCCTGGAGTCAGGAGGACCTGAGTTCAAATTTGGCCTCAGACACTTAACACTTACTAGCCATGTGACCTTGGGCAAGTCACTTAACCCCAATTATCCTGCCTTCCCCCTCCAAAAAGCAAAAAACAAAACAAAACAAAAAACTTGCTTCTTCCAGATCTCTACCTAGTAAAGTCATTTTCTTCCTCTAAGATATAACTCAAACATCATTTTCTCCATAAATCCTTTTGCAATCCCCAAACCTCTGGCTCCATCTCTCATAAACTACTTTGTATTTATTTACTTTGTTTATATTTCTGTGCATTCATTTTATGTATATGTGGTATATATTTATACAAGTACTGAGGCTACCGGGTGGTACAGTGGATACAGCAGTAGACCTTAGGAAGCCCTGAGTTGAATTCAGTCTCAGATACTTACTAGCTATATTTCTCTTTACAAGTCACTTAATCTCTGTTTGCTTCAGTTTCTTCATCTCTAAAATGAGGACAATACCTGTACCTACCTCTCAGGGTTGTTTTGAGGACCAAATGAAATAATATTTGTAAAATAGTGTCTAGTACATAGTAAGTATTTAATAAAGATGATCGATCAATGTCACTTTTTAGCACTGTGTTTTGGTCTCTGCCTGTGTTATTTTTATTAATTTACTCAAGAAATATTTGTTGAAGATTTAGTTCATGGACATGACCCTGAAGGATTTAATAGTGAATAAAACATATCTTCTGCCCTCATGGAACTTATAGTCTATAGCTTAGAAAATAAAAGTATGGACAAATGTTATTTTAGTTAATCCATATTTCTTATGGTGGATGTGGGGGTCATGTTGTTTAGACTTCGGTTAGTCTCAGCTAACTCTCTTATCCTATATACCTGACCTCCTTATAGGAGTGTAGTCAAGTAGAAGTCTGCAGAAGTTGATTTCCCTACAAATAATCTGATTTATCCTGCCTCTCAAGCAGCATAGCTCTTCCCTGACATTTTTCCTGTTAGCTGTCATTCCCCCCTCAGTCTGATTCTAACATTCTTCAGTTCCTTATTGGTTTTTTACATTTACTTTTCAGGCTGAAAAGAGATTGTTGCCCCCAATTCTGTGCTTTAACTAAGAATATCTCTCCCAGGTATCCTGAGTTACTATCAGACTTATTTCAAGAGAATTGTCTGAAACATTAATAAAGACTCCACAAAATCAGTCTTTGAAAAAGCAAATCAATTACTATGATTTAGCTTGATTATGTCATACTAGATTCAGCTATATGACTCACATATCTTTGACCAAATGGATCAGTTAAGGAGTTTGACCTTAGGAATTATAATGACTAGTTTGATTATACTGTGATTCACATGGTTGTAAGAATTGGGCATAGCAATAGTGCCAGGTAGTTAAAAAAATCCCTCGATCTGGAGTTTAGAAGACATAGATCCAAATCCCAAGTCTGCCATCTACAACCGTTGTCATCTTGGATAGCTTCACCTCTCTAGTCCTCAGTTCACCCATCTCTAAAATTAAGAGATAGGACAAGATGACTTCTAAGGTAACTTCTAACTAAAAAATCTGAATGTATATATAGGTTCACTGCTTTTAAGTCACTATCTGCCTCTCCCTACCCCCATCCTTAGAGTAGCAAAATAGTAGAAAGTGGGATTAAGTAATTATTTAAAAACAAGAGGATAGGTAATAATGTCAACTAGGTAAATTATAGATGTGTATGGTATACTTTTACATCACCAAAAACACCAGCTGTCAAACAGAACATACCCTAAACAGGATGTAGGTCCCTCAAAGACTAATTTTCATCCCTAGGCAGAAGAGATGTTCCTATGGAACATCAGTCTGACATTTGTAAGGGCTTCTATTTACACACACATACAAAGTCAGCACCAAGAAATGGCAACTCTGTAGATAACCTTAGTACCAGCTTGCACAAATGAAACACCATTTTTTACATGAATTCCTGAATTTTGTTAGGAGCCTGTGCTGCACCTGCATTTTTTATAGGCCTGGCTAGTTCAGCCTGAAGACAGAAAATTAGGCCCTAGTGCTGCAGATGAAACTTTTTAGGCATTAATACTGAATCATCACCTCTTTCCCACATTGAAATAAGATAACTTGGCTTGTTTCTAATATGTGTTCCCAATTCTATAGAAAAAACACTTTCTTCATAGTAAGTTATTGGTGCTACTATATAATTAGATAAAGATGTTTTTTTCATGATTCACCCTTATTAACTAACTGCCTTTTCTTTGGCTCATTGAAATTCTCGATGTAGTATGTGACCTTTATTAATTTTAATATTTATCTAATATTGTAATTTTTATCAAATATTGCATTACATTGTCACATTAGTAACTCTGATAGTACTGGGGCAGGATTTATGGATCACATTTATTTTATATCTAATTTGTAATGTTCCAGATATGAGTTTGTTATCTAATGCATTAGAGTTGTCCAGATGAACGTCAAATGAGTTTTACAGATTCATCCAAGATTTGAAATCAGTTGATCACATGGAAAGTCTCAAGTGAACAACTATTAGTGACAACTGGGGAAATCTGTGATAGCATAGAACATGTGGCAAAGTTCCCAAATGGACTAGAGTCCCTTTGACAGGATTATATCAAGGTGAAAATTCAGTTCAAAATTACCTTGAGACCCTTTTATTGTACTCTGTGTTGTGGCTTCATGATGTTTGATATACAGAACATGGACTGGTGAGTGATAAAATACTAAATGGTATTTCACTCTGGCTTGTGGCTAGAATAAAAAGGCTAGATTGCTAATGCTTGTGAAATTCCTCACAAGTCAGTTTCCTGCTATTTAAATTTATCGAAAGAGATAGACACAAATAATTTGGGGGCCTAAAAAGTCCCCAAATGATGAGCCCCTAGATTAGTGAATCCAAAATATGTGCTTGGTAATATTTCTGTAAAAACTATCAAAATATATCTTCCTACTTAGGTACCTCTGCAAGAAAGTCGGGGACATCATGGTTTAATTCCTCTCTCTCCATTTGAATTCATTCACATTTCTTTTACAACCTTTATGGAGACAATGTATAATGAGTCATTAGCATTATTATTATTTCTGCTACAGTCAAATGGCACAGCAACACTTAGCAAAAGTGGGATTGGGAGGGGGGGAATTACATTATCCATTCAGAATAATTTCCTACTCTAATATAAATGTTGCTCAGGATAGAGCTTTGAAATGGATACTGATTCTTTAAATTCTTTCCTGTCTGTTTCAGGAAATAGTGAGATCCTGTTGATATGAAAGTACAATGTGTCTAAAGTTCACTTCTAAACACTCTGCTCTTTGCAGTGAAAGTCATCTGCATTCTCTTTATAATTCTGAGCCACAAGAGATCTGCCTAATCTTGGAGATCTGATCCCATATCATTCAGAAAAAAAAATCCTTGATAATAATTCTACCATTCAGATCACTGAAAGCTGTAAAGCCTTATAGCTTCTGTCATCTTAAAAAAGAAAAAAAATACTGTGAGGCAGGGGAATAAGTCCTTGGATTATGGGTTTGGAGATTTAGTTGTTTGCAAATATAAAATGATTATTACTATTATTATTCAAGTTCTTAATCAACGAAAGCAAATGGCATCTGTTTGTTATCATTCTTTTTACAGAAGACAAAGACTCCTGTCCCCATGGTGCTGACTGCTGGCCCCAAGTGGCTTCTGGATGTGACTTGGCAAGGAGTAGAAGACAACAAAAACAACTGCATTGTGTACAGCAAAGGTAAACACAAGACGATTTTCTTTCTTTGGAAGGCATTAATGAAAGTATTGAAACCTGCCTATTGCAAAACCCATAGCAGCAGCAAATGGACTGACCTGGAAACAAGGCAAAGAATATGGGCCTCTCTTCTGCACATGCATGTCTTAACATTCCTTTTTTCTCTTTATTCAAGTGAAAGAATACTGGTGTTTTTAATATGTGAAATATACAGTATAAAATATTGTAAAATAATTTATATACTGTGTCGCCCATTTATTTGACACAGCATATTAGTTTCCTTCTGGATACATATTCTTTTATCAGTTTCACCCTTCAGTTTAGTAATTGCATACTGTCAGTTTCATCAATTAATGAGGTCTCAGATTCCTACTTTGGGGCATAAACTTAAAATAAATGAATTCTCCTTGAAATATAACTGCCCATATAAAGTTGCATGGTTTCATGTCATATTACTTTGCAGATTATTTAAAATTGTTTATTGGAAAGGATTGATTAGATTTACTAGTTATTTTAGATACCTTGACCACTCTAGGCTTCAGTTTTCTCATCTGTAAAAACTAGATAATAAGACTTCCACAGAGTTTCCAGGAAAATCAAATGAGATGATGACTTGGGAAGTGTTTTATAATCATAAAGCACCAGAAATGTAAGTTCCTGTTTTTGAGTGGTATTTGTGTATTACTTTAAGGGGTAAGCTAGGTGGCACAATGGGTAGAGCATTGGGCTTAGAATTGCGAAGGCTCAGACATTTATCAGTTGTGCGATCCCCGGCAAGTCAACTTGACCCTGTTTGCCTCAGTTCCTCATCTATAAAATGAGCTGGAGAAAGAAATGGCAAACTGGTCCAGTATCTTTGCTAAGAAAACCCCAAATGGGGTCACAAAGAGTCAGTCCCAACTGAAACAACCCAACAACAGCAAATATATCGCACTTGAAAGTTTGCAAAGCACATTATGGTTACTATCTCACTTGAGCCTGGTAGGTGCACATCTTACCATTATCATGTTAACTTTAGCTCTTAGATTATGCCAGTATGATCGCTCAAGGGGAACTCAGATTCCTACTATAGACACAAACTAGATAGTAGTATAGTATATACCAGTATATACTATATATATACGATTATCACCATTTTACCAATGAGGAAACTAAGTTCCATAAAGGTCAAATGACTTGCACATGACTTCTCTAATGTCAGAATTAGAATTTGAACCCAGGTCTCCATGACTCCAAGTTAAGATCCTCTCCATTATACCAGACAGCTTCATTTATTAATATAAATGAAGACCTAGGGGTAGCTAGGTGGTACCGTAAGTAGAGCACCAGCCCTGGAATCAGGAGGACCTGAGTTCAAATCTGGCCTCAGACACTTAACACTTACTAGCTGTGTGACCTTGGGCAAGTCACTTAACCCTAATTCCCCTGCCTTCCCCCCTCCAAAAAGACAAAACACAAAACTCTGTGTGTGTGTATATATATATATATACACACACATATACATATATAAAAATAAACATATATAATTTATATACAGTTTATATATAATATATAAGTATATACTATATATGTGTGTATGTGTATGTGTGTGTGTGTATATATATATATATATATATATATACATATATATATATATATATATATATATATATAAGATATATGTATAAATGAAGATGAGACTTATTACCACAGAGTTCTTTGGCCTCAGCATCTCACAAAATCATCTACAAAATCTTTTTGTAGAGGGGGTCACAATTTTCATCGGTGAAGAGAATACTTAAACTAAAGACATCCTTGATCTTTTGAAGCACTGAGGTATCAGACCCAAACCTTAGAAGGGTTCAGAATCCTTTCCTGTGCATATACTTATGGGCACAAAATCAGTGTGGAAAAGGGAAGGTATTGGCTTGTATTGTGCTTTGTATATTTGCTTGTTGAGCATTGGCATGCATCATGGAATGTTTCTACATCCTGAGGACAGTAGAATTAAAACGTAATGATGTCAATGTCATGGAACATACAAAAACAGCTTAGCATGTGTTTAGTTTTTTTTTTTTAGCACTTTCACAGTGAAATTACCAAATCTGGCTTTAGAGACTTTCCATCAATTTCTCAATGTTAGTTCTTTGTTAGTATTACTGCACCTCAGCATTTAATTTCTTTTTGGTTTTATGTCTAACAAATAAACCTACTGAGATTAAAGATTTATTTTTTCAGAAAACCTAGTGACCATTTCCACATTCAGTCATTCAAGCCAAATAAGCACCCCTATCAATATATTAGCATACAAAGTACTAATCATAACATCAAAGAGTCTTAAAAACTTACCAGAAACAATTACAACTTGTTCCTATAGTCATTACAATTTGTACACTTATAAGAGGATTGCCTTTAAACTGCCACAAGTCTTTGAAAGTGGAATCTCTAAAAAGAGGGAATTTGCATGTTTAAAATCAGTAGGGACCCCAGGGTCTGATATATTCTTTTCCCTTGTATAATTATCAAACTCTTACCCATTAATTTTCTAACCTGAAATACCTACAATACAGTAGGAGCAGGTACTCATCTAGAAGAGAGACCAAACAATCTCCTAGGAATGTCAGGATGATCCATCAACAAAGACTGCATCCTCCAAAAAGATTCTTCCAATTGGGTGCCCAGACTAAGAGAATAAAGAGTTAGAAATAGATCATGACCACCTTCTTGGGGGCAAGCTTCCTGAGGAAAAGGATAGCTTTCTTGGGTCTCACAGAAAGCTAAGATTAGTGACAAAAGGGAAGGATTCAAAACCATCAAGGGAGTCCTAAAGGTGATAGTCTGTGGATCTCTGTTGACTGATGCCATGTGGCCTATAAGGGGCCTGGAACTATGGGGTGGAAAACTTGAGGTGTGACAATCTCACCTTGATTCTTACCATGCAATCTTGGGCATGTTGCTTCAGTTCTCTAGGCTTTCGTTTCTTCATCTGTAAAAAGAAATATTTGGACTAAATGACGTTTGAGAACCCTTCCAAATTTAAATTTATGAGCCTATGACTTTTTAGGCTTTATGAAGTTGGAGTAAGACAACTTACATTGTCTGGTTCACAGATACCAGAGTTCCCAATTCTTTTGTACCATCATTTTGCCTGTAGATATAAACACTAATGACTATGCTGGCTAGTGGAAGAGTCATTTCTGGCCCTCCATGCACTTGCTTTTTAGCTAGAAACCTGAAGTGGTTTGTCACACCTATGTAATGTAAATTAAGATAGATTTCCTTCATATTTGTGAAGCCTCTCAGTTGAAAAAAAAATGCTTACTCTTGCCATTTCATAGTATTTCCTTTTCTAACACTGAATGAACACTCAGTCCTCATGTACTAAATCATTTAAGAAGCATACTGGTCTTTTAAAACAAAACTAAATATGAGTACAAGAAAAAAAAAGTGAAAACTTCACAGGCTTTCATTTCCATTTTGTATAGCAGCAGCTCATTGTTTCCAACTCCATTCCTTCACTTTATGTTATTTTACTTCCTGCTATCCCCTTGTCACATTAAAGCCAAAAGGTATGTGAATTTCTATGACGTTATAATTCTATGTACTTCCTCTTCCTTTCCCCCTCCATTCTCTCCCCTGTCCCCAATCCATATGTTGTCATTTCTGGAAGCAATTAGCTTACCCAAGCACATGTGAAATGTTTGGTTATATGTGTTGCAATTATTTTCAAAAGACTCCAGATAATTCTGGGAAGAATAATTTCCATTCTTTCTTGGAACAGAAAAAAAAAAGAAAGAAAGAAAGAAAAGGTTGAACAAGTACCTGATGAAAAGTCAGTAGGATCTCTAAGTCTTTAATGTGTTGTAGGAGCACAGGAGTGGCATTCTTGCTCCTAAGATCTGCTGCTTCCTCTGAGCATTAGAGATTGGCAGGCACACTGCTGATAAAAGTGAGCCCGACCCTTAGCATGAAAACATGTGCCTTATTCTACAGATGAGTTTCTCCAGGGTTGTTTCATATTTTATATGCAGCTATGTGTGGGATGACCCTATGTAGCAATGCAAACTATGCACCTCCTTTTCACATTTTCGAATACTAATGCTAACAAATAACGAGTTCACTCATAGTTTTGTCTGTTTTGAAAATCACAGGACTGAAGCTTTAGCTTCCTCTGTGTGTGTTTGCTCACTTGATTCCTAAGATGTGTGTAATATCCCATTGCCTGGTTTTCCATGGGTAGACTTGACCAAATAACTTCCACTGTATCTCAACCTCTGATTTCTAAATTATCCTTGAGCCCCAAAATCAATTTTAGCTGGTGGGAAATGATTCCTGGACTCCATGCCAGGAAAATACTTAGAAAGAGCATGAACTTCTTATATTATCATAAACTACAGAATGTGGAACCAACATTCTCCCTAAGGGTTTCCATGGTATTGCCTGTGATGACTCTTATGTTCTGCAAAGAAAAGAGGGTATTTTTTTTCCTTTTGTGATAGAGGAGGTGAGGTAGGTCATTCAAGTTGGGTGACCTGAACTCGCTGAGGGTAGATAGAGTCTCTCTTGCTATCTCTTTTCTTATTTTGTGTGTTTTAGTCCAAACATGTCATTTCATCAGTATAAGGAAAATCCTATAGTGCAAACTCTCCCATGATAGAGATTAGCAACTCCTCTGTAACTTACATATATAGACAGAAGCCTGGAGCACTTGGATGTTAAGTAGAATGGCTCACGGTTGCTCAGATGTTTTCTTTGAGAGGTTAAGACTCAAGCCTGAGATTTCCTGACTCTGAGGGTGACTTTCTAATCATTAAACCAGACTGTCTCACTACTAGTGTGCTTCAATTTTCTATTAACTATTTTTGTTCTATACTTACCAAATTAAATATTAGTTTAAGAAAAAAATAGAATTATCTATTCTTGTTTCCCATACCCTAAAAACATCAGTCTCTGCTTTCTTGGAGCTTCCCTTTGTCTCTAACATGGGTCTTTTGTGATCCTTAGCTTCCATCATAAACCTCATCTAATCCTGAGCTTTAACCTTCCTAATCTTATTCTTACAGATCTGTTCCTGCTTTCACTCTTTTGTATTTAGCCCCCAGTTTACTTTCACTGTCCTCTATATTCCATGTAGAACATTAGGGAACATCAACAGTTGAGGATCAGGATATTGATGAGAATGTCTTTCCTTTGCTTTTCCTGCAGCTAAACATCTTGGGTAGAATACCCAGATGCTAAGGAGTATCCCAGAGTACAGTAAGGAAGCATTCCTGTTTACCATAAAAGTCAGCCCCCATTACAGAATTCCCACCAGGTATTAGATGCACCTACATGATTGGATACATCCATAATCTTGCCTGAGAAAACTTAATGCCTTGTTCCATTCATCCACTGGCACACTTCCCCTTCATTGGTTAGGAAATATCTTCCCTGACATTGATCCTCTAGGTTCTCTAGGATTTAATTTCTGCCATGCCAAATAGCTCTCCAGACCCTTGGGAATCATTATTTGACTTGCCATTGTACCTAAAGAACTGATACTGTCCACCAGCTCTTTGATAATGTTTCTTCACTGTCCTCTGAGGTCATCATTATGTAATGCATTGAGCAATGTTATGAAGTTTTTTTTAATATTTTCTTCTGCATTATTGGCCTATTTATACTATTATTTTTCCAAAGTCTTCATAGTTAACTCTACCAAAGACTAGGTTTCTGATTCCTAGAATTTTCCTTTATAGATTTGTATTAGTTGAAGTAAAAGTTATTTAAAAATCTAGCAATTAGAGCTGGGATGTGGAAAACTTGGCCAAAAATGGGGAGAAAAACAAGGGAATAAGCATTTATTTAATGCCTACTATGGGGGCGGTTATGTGTTGCAGTGGCCCTGGAGTCAGGAGGACCTGAGTTCAAATGCAGCCTCAGATACTTATGAGCCTTGTGACTTTGGGCAAGTCACTTAACCCCAATTGCACTCCAAAAAGCAATAATAATAATAATAATAATGCCTACTAGGAGTCAGGCACTGTGGTAATAAGCATGTTACAAATATCATCTCAATTAGTCTTTACAACAACCCTGCAGGGTATGTGCTGTTATTATCCCCACTTTAGAGTTGTGGAAATTGAAACAAACAGATGTTAAATGATTTACCCAAGGTCATATAGCCAATACCTATTCAAGGTCAAATTTGAACTCAGTTCTTCCTGACACCAGGATCAGTACTCTATCTATTTTGCTATCTAACTGGAATTTGGGGACCCAACTTTAAGGTAACCATTTTTGGGGGTTTCTTTTTTTGTCTTCATTAATTTGTTTGTTTACTTTTAGTTTACAAGATTCAATTCCATAATTCCTTGAGTTTCAAATTTTCTTTTCCTCCTTCCTCTTCCCTTCTCCCCCATGACAGCATACAATCCAGTATAGGACCTGCAAATACTTTCACATTAGACATTAGTCAGGTTACAAAGGCAGATTATACTAGATGGAATGAAAAATGGTAAAGAGGAAATAAAACCAAACAATAAAAAGAAAAAGATCAAGTAGTATGCTTCCATCAGGATTCAAACTCAGTTCTTTCTAGTTCTTTCTCTGGATGTAGGCATCTCTCTCCATCATGAGTCTTTTGGGATTGACTTATATCACTGCATTGCTGAGAAGGGTCCAGTCTGTCATAGTTGGTCATCACACATATGTTGTGTCTGTGATTGTGTACAAATTTTTCCTGGTTCTACTCTTCTCATTCAACATCAGTTCATATAAGCCTCTCCAAGTAAATATGAAGTCCATCTGTTCCTTGTTTCTTATAGCACAATACATTCCATTAGATGCATATACCACAACTTGTTCAGCCATTCCCCAATTGATAGGCATTAAGGTAACCATTTTTAAAAACCTAGTTTACATACATGTAAGCAGAGTAACTGGCTTTGCAGGTTCACTCCAATTTAAGAACATGTAGTATATAAAACCCCAAATCTAGAAAATAGGTAAATTAAAGAATAGTTAATTAAAATATTCATGTTTGGAAGTTCTTCAAATTGTAAGCTCATGTAAAATGAAATTTAAAATATGACTTATATAATAATTTTATTTATGTGCATTTTTAAAAAAATCTCATACATGAAATGAGGCACACCTATAAAATAAAAAAACAAAACATATTTAATCTTCAACCTCTTCCTCTCTCCCAGTTCTTTCCCTTCTGCTATCAAGCATGCCCAAGTCTCCTCCATCATCCTTAAAAAAACCTTCACTCTCCTGTACCCTCAAACTAATATTTTATGTCTCAGCTCTGTTTCTCAGACTCCTTGAAAAAACCGTCTACTCTAATTGACTCTACTTCCTCTCTCGCCCTTTGTAATTTGGGCTACATTCCTATCACTCAACTAAAACTGCTCTCTTTAAAGTTACCAGTTATCTTTCAAATGCCAAATCTGAATGTCTTTTCTCATCCTCATTCCTCTCAACTGTCTGCTGCATATGATGCTGTTAATTCCCATCTCCTTCTGGCTACTCTTTCTTCCCTAAGTTTCCATGACACTACTCTTTCATGGTTTTCCTACTTGTCTGACCACTTCATTTCAGCTTCCTTTGCTGGCTCATTATCCATAAAACACTCATTAACTGTGGGTGTTCTCCAAGTTTCTGTCCTGCGCTCTCTCTCTCTCTCTCTCTCTCTCTCTCTCTCTCTCTCTCTCTCTCTCTCTCTCTCTCTTTCTCTCTCTCTTTCCCTCTCTCTGTCTCATTTCTCTCTCTCCTCTTTTCTGTCTCATACTCTCTGTCTCTGTGTCTTTGCTTTTCTATTTGTCTCTGTCTGTCTCTGTCTGTCTCTCTCATATTCTCCTTCTCTTTCGTATTTTCTGTATCTCTCGGTGTCTCTGCTTCTCTCTCTCTCCCTTTCCCTCCACCCCTCCCTCGCTTCTTCCTTCCCCCCTTTTCTTTTTCTCTCTCATCTTGTACATATACCATGACTCACAGATCTATGTATGGAACCCTAGTCTGTTATCTGTGTTCTAGGTCTGAATTGCCAATTACCCATTGGATATTTTGAACTGGATATCCTGGAAATATCTACTCATAGTGTATAAATTTTAACTCATAATTTTCTTACTGCCCCCAAATTCTCTTCCAAACGCCCCTATTAGTATCAAAGACACCACTATCTTTCTAGTCTCCTAAGTTTGTAAAGTTGTCAATATCCTGTACTGTTCTCTCCCTTATCTCACATATCCAATCAGTTGCTAAATCTTGCTATTTCTACCTCCACAAAACATCTCCCACCTTGCACCTTCTTTCCACTCACACAGCTCGGTTCAGGCCCTCATCCTCTCTTGCCTATATTGTTGTAACACCTCCTAATTGGTCTTGCTGACTGAAGTTTTCACCACTCCAGTCCTCTTACATACTGCTGCCAAAGAAATTTTCCGTAAGCACAAGTCTGACTGCTCACTCAGCTCTAGTGGCCTTCCTCCTATTTCCAGGACAAAGGTAAACTTTCCTCTTCCATTTTTTCTGACCTTTCATGGCCTGGTCCAGACCTACTTTTTTAGCCTCATTAGGCATTATTGCACCTCCTGCACTCTGTGATCCAGCCTATCTGGGCTTTCTTTCTTTTCTTTACACAGGATTCTCTATCTTCTGTCCCTGTGCTTTTGTGCTGGTCATCCCATAGGCCTGGAATATAGTCCCTCCTAACATTCAACTCTTAGGCCTCCCTTCTTTCTTTAAGACACAACTCAAGCATTGTCTTCTTCAGTAAACCTTTACTGACCCCCACCCCCAACCCCCACTTCCTCCCTCTCAAAATACTTTTATTTAACTTTTGCATATTTATATATCTTTATGTGTTATCTTTATATTTATGGTGAATAAATACTTTTGTGTACTTGTCTCTCCCATTATGGTTTAAGTTTATATCATGAAGATATTCTTTCTTTCTTTGTACTTGTATCCCCCAGCTCCTAGCCTTAGTAGATGCTTAATAAATATGTGTTGTTTGATTGAAAATACAGACTAAACAGCCAGAACTGAAAACCATATGTAGTGTCTCTTTTATTTACATTTTTTTAATCTTATCCCCGTGTATCTCAGCATATACTAGAAGTTCCAAAGTGAGCCAAGCAAAGAAATAGTGTTCAGGGAACACAAAAGAATTGCATCATCAAAATCATCAGTATCTAGGAATAGTTTCTTAGATGCTTCCAACACTAAATTCTATGCAGAATTACTTGGAATCAAAGTACAGGGTTTTTTTCCAAAACAGGATACAAATCCTGCAAGACCCCATTCTGTGTGTTTACAGACAGCCGTTCAGAAGCAGAAAATCACCATTAAAAGGCTTAAGGGGCCCTTGAGAGACAATGTCAGAAATCCTGAGAGAGATAACAGAGCTCTTGGTGATTCTGCCTCCTGCACCCCGACCAAACCAGCATGTCTCTCTTTTCAGAAGATAGCAGCTTTGATTGTAGGTACTCATCCATATAAAAGCTTGGATATTATTCAACCCTGAACTGAAGCTTTGTTGCAGGTTGGTAAACTGCCTGGTTTGGGATTTAGCATAAAATGTGAGGATAAAATGGACATCAGATCTTGAAACCGGCCCAAAAGTTAGGTTTCAGCTTTAAATGGAAATCTCCTATATCAACATGGTGGAAAGAACATGAGGAGGAGTGTTGAGCCTAAGTTCTGGCCACATTCATCAATGGCTTTATGACATTCAGTAAATCCCTTGACCATTCTGGGCTTCCCTGTTCTTCACTATATTGTTATCTGCAAGATGATGGGTTTAGATTAGATGAGTTTGAACATCTTGTCCAGCTCTCATATTCTAGGAGGAAAAATTCTAAAATGGAAATTTTTTTCAATGAGCATTTCTTTAATTATTCTATATTTCACAGACAATGTATAGATGCCATATTGGTTTATGGCATTGTTAAAACAGGATGGATGCCTGTGCCAAATATTTAGAAGTGGGAATTATAAAATCATAAGGCGATTAAGTTAGCTATTCGAGAAACTCCAATATTGCTTTTTAAATGACTTCAGGATATAGGAGGGACTAAGGTTATTATCTGTTATCAGGAATACAGTGGAATTGTACAACTGGATAATAACTAAACAACTGACACAATGTAAAATTACATTATCAGTATGTTAAAACAAAATTGCGCCCTAAAGGAGTCCACATGCCAGCTCAGAGCTGCAGTGTAATTATGCTTAACTCTGATAATTAAAATACAACGGAGATCAACAGAATCATTTTCATTAAGAAAATTATTAATGATGGTAGTATAACAGTAATTGATTGCAGAGCACCACAGGATAACTCCATGCAGGGGGAAAAAAAACTAACATGCTTCACAAATGTCTAAGGCCTTTCTGGTTATGTTTGACAAAAATGAGAGACACGTTTGGAGGAGTGAGTGATGAACTACGTTGGTACAAAGAACCAATGATCATAAAATGGCTGCTTAGGGGGGAAAAAAGCCCATTTTTTATTGGAATTGCCATTTACCAGTGGCATTTGGCACTGACAAGTGGTCCTACCAGCCATGAATGCATTGAAAAGAAGGCTTTCTGCTAGAACACTGGCCCAGTGGACAACTTCAGCAAATAATCTTCCTGCCTTCTGTCTGCCCATTTCACTCAGCTATACATGCACTATTTTTGCATGTATGTTTGTAACTTACTGGTAGCATTTCAGTGAATTTCTAGTCTCCCTTTATATCATTAGTTATTATTAAAGCATGTTTTAGAATGGGAAGAAAATGTCTTATTTTCCTATACAAATCATTGCCATAGTTTGTTTTTTTGTTTTTTGAAGCTTGATGTGGAGAGGGATATTTGATTTGAAAAGGGATGTTCATCTTCTAAGCTACATCCCTAAAAGTACACTTCCTCACTAGTCTAAAATGAGGAAAAATTCTTCTAGTGTGGATTTTTTGGAATGAGATATTTGTGTGCCTGTTTTCATATTATATGTGTGTGCATATGTATTGTGTATAAAAGAAATGTTATATATACATTTATATGAATATATAGCATTTCTTTACCTTCTCAAAATTATTGATATCTTTAGTTTTTACATAGCCTTTATTTCTAAATATGTCTAGTTCCCTTTTGAGAAGCATCTCCTAGAAAGCATAATATTTTTTAAAAGAAAGTTTTCTGTTTTTGAGAATAATTATGCAGTATATATATTAATTGTTCTTTAAAAATTTTATAGATATTACCTGGAAATATAATTAAAGTAAGAAGGCTTTTTTGTAGTTGCTTTAAGGCTAGTTCTATTTCTTAAAATTAGATTGAAATGTCTATCTAGTGTTTTATTAATTTTATATTTTTATAAATAAACTTATGTGTATATTTGTATGTAATATTTGCTTACATGTTCTTCAGTTGCCCCCCCACACACACACACCCCTCCCTGCACGTAAGGGCTATTTCAGTTTTGTTTTTTGAATACAAAGTGTCTAGTACAGTGCCCAGCACATAGTTGCCCTTTAATAATTATTGAATGAATTGATAAATCTATCATGTAAGTTAAAACAAATTATTTTCACTTGAAAAAACTACATGTCTTCCCCTTTGGCTGATTCTCCCTTCCTCTTTGTAAAAATGCTGGGTTCCTAACCCTAAATGTCTAGATCTAGTCTATTTAGTTAGCATGATAATTAATGATTCAAGTCTAGATAAATATCCACTAGTCCATCATGTATTCCATGCTGATTAAGATACTCATTTGATAATAAACATAATTTTGAAGAGACAGTAGTGAGACAATGACACAGGGAGAATCTTTAATAGAATACTCTTATCTTCATAGAAGTGGGAGGAGGACCCTTATGTACAAAAATATTTATAGCAGCTCTTTTCATGGTGGCAAAGAATTGGAAATGAAGGGGGTGCCCATCAATTGGGGAATGGCTAAACAAGTTGTGGTATATGCATGTAATGGAATACTATTGTGCTATAAGAAACGAGGAGCCGACAGACTTCATATTTACCTGGAGAGGCTTATACAAACTGATGCTGAGTGAGAAGAGTAGAACCAGGAGAAATTTGTATACAATCACAGACACAACATATGTGTGATGACCAACTATGACAGACTGGACTCTTCTCAGCAATGCAGTGATATAAGTCAATCTCAAAAGACTCATGAAGGAGAGAGATGCCTACATCCAGAGAAATAACTAAAAAGAACTGAGTTTGAATCCTGATGGAAGCAAACTACATTGTTTGGTTTTATTTCCTCTTTAACACTTTTCATTCCATCTAGTACAATACGCCTCTGTAACCTGAAAAAAAAAATAGCACCTACCTCACAAAGTTGTTTCCAGTAACAAATGAGATAAATCAAAATACTATGTAAATGTGAAAAAAAGAATACTCATATCTTTTTTATTTCTGCTTTTAGTATCATCTGCCTATTCAGCATTTATTAAGTGCCTGTGTGTGTGTGGTATTGTGTTTATTTCTGAAGAAATATAAAAAGGAAAAAGACGCTTTCCTGCTCTTAATATCTGCCCTCGTGTTTCAGGGCTAATTTCCAAAATTCAGCTACATTTATACTGAATATATTCTAGATTGGGAGCTCCTTGAGGGCAGCAACTATCTTTTGCCTCTTTTTGTATCCCCTGTGCTTAGTACGGTGCATAACCCATAGTAGATGCTTAATAAATGTTTATTTACTGACTAATATGCAGTCTTGTCTCATCAATGGAAGCATTCCAATCCCTACCTCCAAACCATAAGATTGAGATGAATAGGAGAATAATTTTACTACAATATCTAGTTGATTGCTAAGTAGAATAAAAGTGGAAAGAGTACTATATCATTACAAAATCCGAGTTGCAAGGAATCTTAGAGGGCTTCAAGTCTGACCTATACCTGGACAAGAGTCCCATATACAGCATACTCCAAAATGATCCTTGAAAAACTCAAGTGAAGGACAATTCATTATCTTCTGTGGTAGTCCATTCTATTAATTGGACTGTGATAGTTGGTTTGAACCTTGGCTTTGCCGCTTCTGCTTTTTGTGATGAGTTAAATTACTTGACTTCTCTAAGCTTTATTTTCGTCCAACAAAATTTAAATAATAATAATTCCACTATGTATCTCACAAGGTCTGGAGGTTTAGGGAAGGTCAAATGTAAATGTCTCTGTTTCCTTTAAGGGCACTGCTATATAGAATGTCCCAAGTCTTGGTGTAATTTTAAGCTATTAATGAATGGGGGAAAATGGTATATAAAGCAAATAAATCTGAGTTACTAATACTTAAAGCTGCACTAAGACTTTTGGGACACTCTTTTCCCCAGTCACCCATGTTTACAACTTGAGAGTCTTCTTCATTTCCCCCTTTTGTTCCCTTTCTATATACATTTAGTTTCCAGTTCTTGTCAATTTTACCTCCACTGCATCACTAGCAAACAAACACTTTCCAAGATAAATAGAAAACCCTTGCAAGGAGCTAGACCCTTATGGTGCATGGCAAGATTACTTATTGGTGGGAAGCAGCTAGTGGTTGGGGAAAGGACTGGTAAGATTTTGTGTTGGAGCCTAGGATTTTAAATGACCAAGCTATATACACATGAAGTAGCACAAGGGATGAGTAATGCTATTAATAACTTCTGCGTTATTGTATTTCCACTGGTAAAGTCATCTAAAAAGAAAACTTCAGGTTAGATTTGACCCAATTCCAGAAAATATGAGGATGGAAAGACAATAAATGAACTATTTCATGATGTCATTTTCCTATGCATTTCACATCTATACTGTAGCATGTATGCAAAACTTTTAATGTACATAGCATTAGCTATGTACGTTATATAATTTTATAAATCAAAATGACAGTATAATTATGAAAATTGTGAAAATAAAATTAGCATTTTATTTATTTTTGTTTATTTTCATCCATTCACTCAGCATTCATTTATTAAGCACCAGATATGGGCTAAGAATCACTGTTCTAGATGCTAAAATAATATACAAATGTAATTAAAATGTAACCTCCTAGAGCTTACCGTCTACTGAGAAAGAGAAGCACAAGCACAAATGTACAATGCCATAAAATAACTCTGCACAACTATGCTGCGGAATTGAATATGCTAGATGGACAAAATGTTATGATATTCAAGGAAGGAAAGCTCATTTCCACCTAGGCAGCCTCAATCCCTGTGCCTTGGCATGTACTCGATAAATACTTATTCTTTGATGAGTGAAGTTTTCATGGAGAAAGTGGTGTTTGAATTGAATCATGAAAAATGAGTAGTATTTCTAAAGGCAAAAGTCAAGCAAAAGGGATATTTCAGGCATAGTAGATGGTAGAAGTAAAGACACTGGAAGTGAGAAACAAAGTCCTGAGAGTATAAAGGGAGATAATGAAAAGCTGAGTTAGCTTGGACCCTAGAATATACAAAGGAAAGCAGTATGAGAAAGGGATATAAAGGTAAGGAGTTCCAGTTTGTGGTGGGTCTCAAGTAGAATGTTAGTTTGGACTCTCTTAAGGTTGCAGTGGGTATCTGTTGGCAAATGGAGACCTGACATAATTGGATCCGTTCATAATAAAAGGAAAGTATGCTATAGGGTGAAGGATGGAGTGGAGGGAGGTGACTTGGAAAAGCATCTAATGAATTAGAGGCACTGGTCATGTGTTGGTATTTTTTTCTGTTTGTTTTGTTTTTGTTTTCAAGGTGCCAACAACCAATCAGAAGGTTAGGCTGAAGGTTTTCTGGAGATTGACTAAATGTTTATAGTATAGTACCTTGCAGGTTTTTTGTTTGTTTGTTTTACTTAGGGCGATAAGTCTCAAAGATTCTACTGGGGATTGGCAGAAATCCTAAGATCCTTTTAGGGGATTCACAAAATCAAAACAATTTTAATAATTATACTAAGGTATTTTGAATTATAAAATTGTAAATATTGATAGATTAAACCCATATAAAAAGTTCTTTGGAGGGGATGTCAATAATTTCTAATAGTATACAAAAATTCTGGGACCCCAAAGTTTGAGAACAGTTGTTTTAAGAGTTTTAAACTTTTCTTATTGTTGTGGACACCTTTAGCAGTCTGTTGAAAACTATAGAATCCTTTTCAGAATAATATTTTAAATAGATGAAATAAAATAGGATTACAAAGAAGACAAATTTCATTGAAATAAAGAAGTCTTTGTTTTCGCACTCAAGTTCATGGATGCACTGAAATCTATCCATGGAACCCTTGAGGGTCCCTTGACCCCTGGTTAAGGAACTCTGTGTTAAATTCTCTACCTCTTCCCTTCCATTCACAAAAAAATTGCATTAGGCATTCTAAATGCTATACACTCTGGTTTGCCATGTTTACCTAGAAGTTATTCAGAGTATATCAACTTACTAATATCAGTCCACTGCTTACATACACGCTTCACTTTTTGTGGACAACAGCTGCATTCTCTTCACCTCTGACTTGTTTGCTTCAACTGGTGAGAAGTCATTCTCCAGCCAAGATTCTGCTAGGGGACCTGAAACTGGATGCTTTTCATTGTGTACTCAGGGCATAAGTCAAGTTGGGGAGGCTATTTTTAAACTTAAAAGGTCGACTTACATGTTTCAGCATACAATACTATTGCTACTCTCATTAGCTTGCCTGAAGTCTGGGAAGACTGTCAGACAACAGCATGGGGTCATCCAAGATAGTATATCTTGGTGTTGCCTGCAAGAATATCCCAACCCAGGGAATGGATTGGAAATATATACATTTAAGTATATACAGATAAGATCTTTCTATCTATCTATTTATGTAGTACTAGCTGTAGCCCATTGAAATTCAATGGGAATAAATTACTTTAAGCCAGTTTTCCTTCAGAAATCTAGTATTTATCATCACTCTCAGGTCTCTGTTGTCAGTAAAGATTTTCAAGAATGACTGTTCTCTAGTTCAGTACCTTTTACTTGGCAAAACCATTTTGCGAAAAAATGAACTTGAAAAGTTTTTCATGTTAATTTTGATAGTATGTATTTGTGCATAGACGTATGTATGTGTATATAGAAACATACATATACTCATATGTATGTATACATACATATACATACATATTAACCTTTAAATAATAAAATCATTCATTATCATTCAGTTAATAGTATAAACTTTCTAGAATAGAGATAACAAATCTGTCTACAAACTAGTAAGCATTTATTTTATAGGACCATCCTTTCAGAGCTGGAAGAGATCTCAGAGCCCACTAAAATCCAACATCTTCATTTGACAGGTTAAGAAACTGAGTCTGAGATGTTAAATACCTTATTCTTCATCACACAACTAGTAACTATCTGAAAGAAGATTTTAAATCAGGTCTTCTCGGTCTTCCTGACTCTAACCCCAGAGCATTATCCACTGTGGTACTTGAACTTGCAGTGTGCCATTAGTTTCTAAATGTGGGATTTAGTTGTCTTAGCAGACCATCTCGCTGAAATTTTCATCTCACATTGTCTTGTACTGCAGGGAGATTTAGAAATAAAAGACTCATAATGGTTAGTCAGCAGTTCACAACTGGTCAGGGTCAAAATCTTCATCTCTCTTATCCCATGAGAAAAAAACTACATAGGAGAAAGAAGCAGCCGGGCAAAGCATTTTAGTTTGTTATTTAGCTTTGTATGCAATATAGAGGCTTATAGTTATTGAATATCTTTATTTTTATGCCACTGATTTAATAAAAAAATAAAATCATGCATAATATACCACAAGGTGTCCTATGACAAAATTTACAGTGATTTGAACCACATTGGTTAAGTTTATTAGGTATATCTCCAAATAAAATAGTATTTTTATAAATGTGATCAGCCATAAAACAAAACTATTATTTACATTAATGGTTAGTACTTATCATGTTAACAAAGTGGAACTTTGAAATTGTTTTCAGAATCACAAATTTAGAGGTGAAAGGGACTTTTTAAGTCATAGTAAAACAGAATTCAAGTTCTAAGAGTCCTTAGCCATCATCTAGGCCAATTCTTACATAAAAGGACACCCCAGGACAGGTGGTTATCCAGGCTCTACTCAAGGTAGGGTAAGCAACCACCAGTCAGGGTGACCCATTCCATTTCTGGACAGCTATTCTTGTTAAGAAATTTTTTTCTTACATCTTATTTTAATTGGCCTCTTTGCAACTGTTATCCATTTCTCCTGGTTTTGTCCCAGTCTATATTCCATTCTCTACATGATGGCCCTTCAAATACTTAAAGACAGTAGAATATCTTATTCTCCAGATTAAATGTGGCCTACTTCAAACAATCCTAATAGCATATGATATTCAAAGTCTACGACTGCCCCAGGATATCTGAGCTCTCATAAGTTAGCCACTGCCTCTTGTCTAAAATCAGACCACTACACCACTTCCCAAATATCTCTAGATGATACTACCTGCACTCCAGCTAGCCTCTACCTCCCATGGGAACTAGTTTCCCACTTCTTGGTCCCTATATCCTGATTAGCAAGTCTTTGCCTTATCTCACTGAGAATCAAGCCAATGCCAGGCCAACCATGCCATCATATGAATACCCCCCTTACATTCCCCACTTTCCACCTCTAGCTTCTCTATATGTGTTGTCTATCCTATTATAAGATAAGCTCTTATAGGGCAGGAACTATCTCACATATTTATATCCCCAGAACTTAGCACAGCACTTAGGAAATAGTAAGTACTTATTAAATGTTCTTTCTCCATTTTGTTTTCAAGGTGTCAACCAATTACAAGGTAAGGATAAAGGTTTTCTGGAGATTGACCAAATTTTTATAGTACATTACCTTTGGTGGGGGTTTTTGTTTATTTCTTTTTACTTAGGGTGATATTTCTCAGAGAGTCAACTGGGGACTGGTACACTTCCTCTGTACACTTTCCAGCTTATTCATGTCTTTATCAAGCTGAGAAACCCAGATCCAAACACAGTATTTCAGATAAGGTCTGATGAGGTCAGAGTACATTGCAACAACTCTCTCCATATTCGTATTCCCTATTCACTAACCCTATTCTGGAAGCTGTAAATCTTTTTATGTTACTCAAGATGGCATTTATTTCTTTTGGCTACATCACACTGATTCACATTGGGCTTAAGGTTGACATATGCCCCCAGGTCTTTTCTAGAATGACTTCTATCTAACCATGCCACCCCCATCTTCTACTGGTAAAGTTGGGTCTTTTTGTACCCAAGAGTAAGACTTTACATTCATCCCTAATGGATGCTATCCAATGTTCTAGTTTGATCCTTTTAGATCCTTTTGCTCATTCTTTGCATTAGGTATTTTCCCCTGAGTTCCAGCTTTGTTTCATTTGCAAACTTGATGATAATCCCACCTATGCCTTTATCTAAGCCACTGGTGAAAATATTAAAGAGTCCATGTGCAAATTGCAAATACTTAAGATCTATCCCACAGTGGCTAGGTGGTACGGTGGATAGAGTGCCAGGCCTGGAGTCATGAAGATTCATCTTTTTGAGTTCAAATCTGTGCTCAGATATTTACTAGCTGTGTGATACCAGAAAAGTCAGTTAACCTTGTTTGTCTCAGTTTCCTTATCTGTAAAATGAACTAAAGAAGGAAATGGCAAAACACTCTAGTATCTTTGCCAGAAAACAAACAAACAAACAAAAAATGGGGTCTTAAAAGAGTCAGACATGACTGAAACAGCAACAAGCTCTGGATACCTCCTCCCATTACTATAAACTCTTTGAATCCAGCCATCCAACCATCTCTGAATCCATCTAATTGTAGATGCTAACCAATCCTAAATGATCCGTTCTAGAAATTCTCCAGAAAAATCAAGTCATTCTTAGCAGCCTATAGTTTGAGACTCTGTTCTTTTCCCATTTTTGAAAACTGGAAAAGTATTTCCCTCTTCCAATCTTATGACTCCTTTTGTTTTCCATAATCTTTCAGATATTATTGACAACTCATGTGCCAATTCTGTCAACAACTAAGAATGTATTTCATCTGTGCCAGGTGATTTGAATCATCAAGGGCTGCAGATAGAATTCTTTCACTTTGTGGATGAAAACATGGTGACAGCTCAAGAGAATTCCCAAAAAGCACATAGAGTAGGTAGCTTAGTCAAGATTAGAACTCAGTTCCTCAAAATCCAAAACCCTACCACTCTCTTTCCCAGAACACTGTTTTCAATTTTTTTTTAATTTGTGCCTCATTTTCCTCGCCTGTGCAATGAGGATAATAATAGCACCTCCCCAACACCCAGGGTTATTGGTAGGATCAAATGAGATAATTTTTATAAAGTGCCATGCAAATCTTAAAGCACTATAGCAATGTTAGTTGTCATCATCATTGTGTTTAATATCATTATCGTGCTTTGATTTTCATAGAATAACACTCTTTGGACTGGCACAGTTAACATTGCAATGGTATGTTAACTCAACTCTTACTAGGACTTATTAATTTGTTTGTACTTTGGGAGCAGAAAATAACCATAACTTGAATGTTATTGGGACCTGAAGAAATTTTTTAAAAGTCTTTAAAATTTAGTCCCACAGGAAAACAACAAATACTCTGAAATATGTATGTTTGCACACATATATGTATATATACAATATTTATATTTAAAGTGTTATTATTTATAAATGAAACATATATATGTGTTATATATTTGTATAAGTGTGCATGTTTATTATGTGTGTGTGCTTATACATATATGCATATACATGTACATTCATATATATGTATTTATGTCTCAGTAAAGATATTTCTCCCAGTTCTCTCTGCTAATAAACTCTTCTTCTGTCATATTAGGTACTAAATTACATTATTATTTCTTTTATTTAAAAAAAGCTTCTGAATACTTCTGAGCTTTAAATATTTTTACTATTCATTATAATTTAGCAAAACATCATAGCAAATAAGTAATTGAGGAAAATCACAGACCTAGTGACCCCAGGAGCTATGGAAGTGTTGCCTCTGTCATCTTTCCTGCAAAGCAAAAGGGGAAAAAAAAACAAATTTGCTGAGCCACACATTTCAAGTTGTCGACAACCCCATCCACGAGAAAACAGAAGAAAATATATATGCACTCTGTCCTGTCAAAAGGCTTTCGCCTTATCTTGAGAGACTGTCAGGGCAGGAACATCAGGGAATGGACAGGAGTCTATTAAATTAATAAGCTGCTGGATGGTGTCTGGAGAGTTATGATGCCCCATAAATCCAGTTTGATCATGGTGGACAAGGTTTAAATCTGCAGACTTCTAATACACATCCAGTTCTTGGATTGGATTTGAAGTTTTGTGCTGGAGACACAGAGATAGTCCTGCAGCATGTGAATTAAGATTTATCTTTTTTTCATACTTTTTTTTTTACTGTACTTGACAAAAATGAAAGCACCTTAGGGATCCTAGCAAATGTTACTGCTTGAAATGAAAGAACTGTTGTCAAGGTGAAACCATGACCTAGAAGCCTAAAATCAAACCTTGGTCATTCTTTTCAAGCGGCCCCATCAGAACAGAGTATAAAAGGTCTGGGTGGAAGGAAAGACAGCTGAACTTATCTGTAACCTGTTTTATAGTGATTCCTGTCAAATACCACTAGTCTATATTTATGACATAAAGAAAACTAATGGTGTCACATCTGCCCTGTAGTAATAAAGAAAAAAAATCAGGAAATATTTTCCTCGCCCTTTAAATAAAGCCCTCTGATATAACATTTGCTGTGATATAAGACTTCTCCTGATCCTTGACTTCGAACCATGGTAAGCCTGCTTGTCAGAAAACAACTCTGGGTATTAGTCAAACTATGTGACTTCCAAAGAGAATGCTGTGATTAAGTGGAAATGTTATTCATTTACATTGCACTGAGAAATAAATCCCTAGAACAAAATGTTCGTCATTCAAAATTATGTTGGTCTCCAATTCTGAATGTCACTCAGTTTCTATACTAGGCCAGATATGTTGTTTAAAAAGAAATTTTTAACTAGACATTTATCTAATTATCCTTAGTGACTAATGGGCTAGTGTGCTTCCCTCCCCTCCTTTGTTAAATCTTAGGTCATGCCTACATTTGGCAGAATAGTGTACATAATGCTTCCAGAGTATGTAGGATCATCCCACCTTTATTTTAAGATATTTTAACACGACTAACCATATGAAAGTTCCAGTTTGACCCGCATTTATCACTTTGCATTTTTAGGAAAAATTAGAATCATTATGCTAAAGGTTAATTTTTTTCTACTCTAGCAGATCTTTACTTGGCATCTTACTCCATGTTAAAAAGATACCTCAGTTATTTATTCTTTTTTGATAGATGACAATTGCCATCTCTCCTCAGAGGATTTATAAATATAAAAGCATTATTGAGTAATTCTAGTGTGCTACCTAGTCATGTTTAGCAGACATGTTACAGACATTTTAATTATTTTCCCATTTAGTTTAGTCCTAAATAAAATTCTACTATGCCATCTCCCTCCCTGCTTACCCCAATAAACATACTCTACCAGCAAATTATGCCCCAGTCAAGGAAATGTGAACTAAAATACATTCTGCTCTGAGCCCTAAGGATCAGAAGATTCTATCTTTGTAGTAGAGGCAAGAGGGATATGCTTGTGAGTCCAGAATTTTTGTATGGAAACCCTCTGTTTCTTGTTCTCCAAGTTCAATCTCAGAGCCTGTGTCGATGGAAGAAACTCAGCTGCTCTCAACTTTCAAGATGCTTATATAAGGGGAGAGACCATCATTATTTTCTGTCTCCTGGGAGACTGGATGGACATACAAGAGGATAATGAAAAAAAAAACTTTAAATTTTAATCAAATTGACTTCCCACTATGGGTCTTCAAATATAACTTGTCGCAGTAGAGTAATGGGGATCATGGTTTCAACTTGTGTTGAGAAAAAAAAAAATAAAGCCTCGGGGGAAAAAATAAACTAACCCTCCCCCCCCACACACACACACTTCATCCAACAACAACAAAATTCTAACTGGAAAACCTCATTCCTTTAAGAATATAATCCATACTCCTAGAATAAAACAAGCTGGTGGATGATGTTATTAGCTTTTTTTTTCTCTTGTGGTTGTGTGGTTGCAGAACAGTGATTTACTTATCTGTTTCATATGCTCATGATGCTTCAGAACTATTTAACAGAAACACAGGGCCAACAGGAGCTACATACTCAAACGTGCACCTAGCATATGACACAGAGTCAATATAGTAGAAGTCAGAAGGGAAAGATATTCACTCTTTCCCCTAACCTGGGGCCTGTATTGTTGGCTTTTTAAAAAATAATTGTATTTTAATATAATTGGTTTCATTCATAATCCTATGTGGTTTTTTTTTATCCATTTAAAGGCATCATTTTTGTCTTATACTGAAATTTCCCATGCATTTAGTTTGTTACTTTATACCTTTAAAACTTTTTTTTTCTGAGAATGGGTCCATAGACTTCACATGACTATCAATTAGTTCCATGACATTAAAAAAAGGATAAGAACTCTGGCTCCAGAAGCAGTATGGGTCAGGGGAAAGAAACACGAATTTGGAGTCAGAAGACATGGTTTTGAATGCTTGCTCTTCTACTTACTACTTGTACCACCTTGGACCTTTTATTTCTCTAATCTTCAGTTTCATTTTATAGCTCTGATATGCCTATTTTGTCAGAAAACAGTTCTGTGTAATAGTCAAACTATTTGACTTCCCAATAGAATACTGCGATTAAGTGATAATATTTTTCATTTATATTGGCACTGGAAAATAAATCCTCTAACAAACTGCTGAAATTGTTCAAAGTTTCAAGGGGGTTACATTAGATCACTTCCAATGTATCTTTCAGTTCTCAATCTAGGATCCTCTGAAATGTCACCAATGCTGTAGATACCTGATCATCCAGTCAGTCAACAAGTATTTATTAACTTTCTAGTATGTACCAGGCAAAAGCTGGTTTTCTAGTATGCAAATAGTTTAATATTCATACGTTTCTTTCTTCCTCACTCGTAAGCATCCTAGCCCTTCCAATCCAAGGGATGCACTGCAGGGAGAAAGAGTAAGTAGAATTCCATTTGGTTTTGCTATTTCTTGGCAGCTCTAGTAAAAGATATTGTGGACAAAAGAAGATTGAAGACAACTGATAAAATGCGATATGGTAATTATCAGTGGATTCTTTTATTCAAACTTTCCCTATAGCTCATAACTTAGCACATTAATAGCTGGGATAGACTTCTTCCCATAAACCAAGTGCTTAATTTGGCTTCATCGCTAATGTTGAGCTGACACTATTAAAATCCTGCAGTAATAAGTAAGGCCAAGCACATGGGCCACAGCCCCTTAAGAGCTAGTCATGGTAACATAAACTGCTGAAAGAATAAAGCTAATTATATGAAGAAAGACTGCAAATACTGAGTCATCAAGAACCTAGTTAAGTGGAGAAATTTCTGTTAGAAGAGACAAGTAACAAAATCATTCTTCTTCCTGGCTTTTTATGTGACCCTGAGGGATAATTTCAAAGGGTGTGTCTTTAAGAGTCATGGCTCATCAGCCCTCTCAGTCCTTCCCTGGTATAACTCGGGATATTAGTTTCCTGGTATTGATTTAAATCTAGACATTTTTCTGAGTAGTAAAGTGGATAGAGAGCTATGCTAGGAGCTAGGAAGACTTAGATTGTTTGTCCTGTGACACATATTACTTTTCAACTCAGAGAAAACCCATTCAGGTTCTCAGTGCCCCTGTCTAAGACTATAAGCTTAGACAAGGCACCACTGGCAACCTGCATTAGAAGAGAGAGTTTCCTGGCTTGAGAGGAACTTCTTCAAGGAATATTTGAGAGTTCTCTATTTCAATGCAATAGAAGAATTTGTCCCTATCTCAGTTGTACATATTACCTCATTTGACCCAAACAACTCAATAGAGGTAGAAACAAACCATAGTTATTATCCCTGTTTTACACATGAGGAAACTGAAGGTCAGATGAGGATCCCAGAATTTAAAGCTGCAAGGGGATCTCAGAAGCCATCTAGTCCAATATGTAAGGAAAAGGGACTTAATGAGTGCTCATCTAGCCAGATTTTGAAGACTTCACTAAAGCAGAACCCTACCACTTAACCCAGGGACCCCATTGTACTTTTGGTTATCTCTAATTATTAGCAACTGCCCCACGCCACCCCGCATCATTCCTAAATTTAATACTTTGCATATTTCACTCATGACTCCCAGTTCCTCCCCATTGATGCCAAAGTGAGAAGTTTTATTCCCTCTTAAGTGACTTGTCCATCACAATACAGCGACTATCAGAAACAGGTCTTGCTGATTACCAGCCCAATACATTCTCCACTATTTCGTGCTGACTTTCAAATTAGAACTCAGGTTTAAAAAAATCCTTTTCTCCATTGTTACTGGGGTGTTGTCTTATGTGAGTTTCTTTCCCTCAGTGGACTTCAGTTCTCTTTGTGGAGTTGATTACCTACCAAGAAGCAAAATTAAACATTTTAAATACTTTAAAATTCTTGAGTGGATATGGCCACCAGCATGGAAAACAGCACTATTGTCTTAGTTAATAAGGAGTAGGACTTATTCTATAAAGACCATGAAAGACAAATCAATGAGCCAGAGGTAAAATATTTGTTTAAAGAAGAAGTAATGAATGAAAAGAACCAAGAGCCTGAGGACAGGAATACAAATTATATTAGGAGGAGATGGACCTAAAAAGTAGTCTGTGCATTTTACTTTAATTAGAGAACTACTGAATAGAGACACTATGAGACTCAATCCAAGAAAGGGTTTTCATAACCTGATACCTCTTGCTTAAATAATTCACAAAAAATGGGGAATAATATAGCTTGTCCTATTTTTGAAAGAGTATGCACTATCATTAGTGTTTTCTTCATGAGGAAAGTTTGGTTTACCTCCATGTACACATCACTAGAAAAATACCTTGTTCAGCCCCTGGGCCCAGAGCCCAGGCAGTTCAATGTAAAGCAAACAAAAAACACAGAACCTTGAGGGGAAAAAAAGGATCATTCAGTTAGCAGGAATTGGCTGATATGCCCTAACCTTCAACTTCGAAAGTATCATGAACTAATAGGGTTGATCTCTTAGCTGCAGCAAATGTTCAGAATTGTTGGAACGGAAGCATATGAGACATGAGGGAGTGAACTGGGTCTCTGGCCAGCCAAAAAGTCACTGGTATTATAGAATGGGCAATTACATTTAGAATTCAAAAGAAAATAAATAGTTGTGAACTCTAAAAGCAAGAAGGATGGTGTAGATGAAGCAAAATCAGTGAGACCTAGTTAAAAGAAACATTTTTAAAAGGCTCTATGGTATTTCCTTTCTTTCTCCTTCCTTTCTTCCTTTCTTCTTTCTTCACTTCCCTAAACTCTCTGTTATACTTCTTTGTTTCTTCCTCCCTCCCTTTTTCTTCTTTCTTTCCCTAATATCTCTTTTCCTTCTTTCCTTTGTCATTCTTTCATTCTGCCTTCCTTCCTTCCTCCCATTTTCTTCCTTCTTTCTTTTCTCTCCCTGTCCTTTTTTTTCCCTTTCTCTTTCATTCTCTTAATTTCCTTCTTTCTTTTCTTTTCTCTTTCCTGGTTTTCTTCCTTTCATCTTTCTATCTTTCTTTTTTTCTCTTTCTCTGTTTATCTCTTTCTTTCCTTCCTTTTCCCCCCCTCTATAATGGCTGAGTATAGATTTCTATAGCCTTAATTTGCAAAATACCTTTAAAAGCAGCGATTAAATGACAACTTAAAACTGCTCAGGTTTGAACAGTTTCTGAGATACAGTTCAGTAGAATTGTGTTTATTGTAGGGGCAAATTGTATTTAAGTTCTTTGGGGATTTGCAAGAATAATGATTTCTACAGTTGTTTACTTGGGCTTAAAATTTAGCACAGAGCATAAAAACTTATCTACTGCCCCTTTCCATCCTAAAATGGAAATAGATTAGGGTTAAATGAGAGTTTTCACACAATAAGATTCCATCCTCATATTTTTTCATGGAACAATGGTCCAATAACAGGTAAAGTTCAGTAGGAAACCCAAATGCCCTACATGGGAAAATGCCATTTTCTCCCCTGATGCTAACTGGAGGGTTGGAAAAGGAAGTTGAACTATTTCCAGAATTATTTAGGTAGCAATTCATATTAAGTGCTCTTAAGCATTGCCAGCTATAGTCAATTTTAGATAAATCCCCTTAAAATGAAAAATTCTGAAAACTGTTCCCATAGGATATCCATTACTTTTATTTTCTGTTATTCTTGAATTAACCATGATGGTATTCTCCTATTTGGAATGTGTCCTCCACTCATTCTATTTGTTGAATGTTTGACAATGTCTATCAGGATCCCAAATATGGACTTCCCCCTTTCCCACCCCCCAAAAAACATGCTTTCATTCAGATTTCTTTTTTTAAAATATCATGCTACCTGGCAACGCATATAGACTTGATTTCTGTTTGAGGCCAAATAGTTCCCGTTCCCATAAAGCAAGCAAACTGTAAAAATAAGAATTCTTCTAAGAGTCTAAGAACATTATTACCTCTGAACTAACAGTCTGCATAATTAACACATTGTTCTGGGAACCAATGAAAATGCTAAGAACCTAATAAACTGTGTGTAGAGCAGTGTATGATACCAACATGTGTATTCCTAAATTTAAGCCTAGACATATCTTATTGTGATTTCTTTATAAATAAATCACTTTCAGTCTAGATCACATGCACATGAAGATACTATTTATTAATCACATGAAATTAGGATATAGTTATTTGATTATGAAAGCATATCTATGCACCTAACTCTAAATTGAGGTATTCTTAGAGTTATGATTAAGGTATCAGAACACTATTACACAATCTATTTCCAAAACATAATCCCTTAGTGAATTATTGCACATACACTCAACTCTGATATCCACAGCATTTTAGCTCAAATGATGAAGCCCAATACTATATACACAGAGCCAAGGAACGTACTACAGTGGATGAAATATGTAACCTAGTGGTGGAAGGAAGTCATTGCAGTTCTTGTTCTAACACTATCAGATGTTCAAATTAATATGAGAAACAGGGAATCTGGACGTGGATGTATAGAACTCATCATGCTTTCATGAATTTAGTGAAAGAAGAGAAATACTCATAATAAAAAGAAGTTTATATTATGGCAAAGAGAACTCTTACTTGGGTATTTCCAAGCAAATAATCAAAGTGGAAATACAATGAATGACAAGATGACAGAGAAACAGAAAAGTGGAGCTTGCTGGGGAAAGTTTTAGCTTAATTTATTATACATGAAGCATTAAGGCAAAATTAGACTATCCCAACAGTAGAGCTGCTTAGCAGGTAAGATTTGAGAACCAAATCCTTAGTATTAGAGGAGGAAACTTTGCCTGTACAGTGCATCTTAGTGCTGGAAAGTAGTTGGGGGGGAAAGGGGAGGGAGAAGATCAGGGCAAAAGGAAGAATTTGGATTTGATTGAAGTTTCAAGATGGCCTGGATTTGGCACAATACCTTTCTATTGCTCAATGAGACTACTGAAAATATAATATTGTTCTATTCTTTTCATAGTACTATATAAAAATTACTGAAATCATCAGGATTATGGGTGTCACTGTAATATGTGATCTTGTGAATATCTGAACTCTGTGTGAAAGGAATTTTTTTTTTAAATCTACCTGCACAAAATGGGGGCATTGCAGTTGAAATTATTAGATTTTAGTCCTCTGTCATACTTTTCAGGTTCTAGTCTGCTAGCAGTATCATTTCAATAGATGTGCTAGGGGAAGTGCCAAGACCGGCTTCACTTTTTTTCCCCTTTTTCTCTTTTAATCCCTGTGGGGCTCTGATTTTTTTTCATAGCTGGACTAAAGTTGTGTCAACGGGAGACTTGCACCATAAAGACTGAAATGTTAAAGAAAGCTACAAGGAACAGCTTTGAGGCAAGGTTTCAAGCTTTGTCATCACGCTTGAAGAATTTTCTGTTTAATGTACTGTAATGCAGTATTCAATGGGGACAAGTTTAATTGAGTTTTACACAACCCAGTTGGGAGTAGCGCTGCAAGGTAGGTGATGTCTAGGTTTTTAATCTTCCACTCCGGAGAGGCTTGTTGACGGAGAGGTTCTTTCTCTTTGTAAGAAAAAAAAGGGAAGCATGAGAAATGATACATCCGTGGATAAAACCAATTGGCAACCCCCAAAGGAATGAGGGCGATAAGGCGAATCCAGCACTTGTAAGAAATAAAAGAATCCAACTGTTCATTTAAATGAGAAACAACACATGCGAAGGAGGAGGCAAGGAGGCTGGGCGATGGAATGAGGAGGAACAGAAACTGACAAACAGAACCACTGATATGGGAGAAAGGAGTTCCAAGAAAACAATCAAAGGTTTGTTAGGGGGATTATCAAAGAGATAGTTAATGATGTGTATTTTTAAAAGAAAAATTAGGGGGAGAGGGGTCATTCTCTGTCAGGCAGAGTGGATGAAGTGGCAGGAGGGAGGGAGCTGTTGTTATAACAAGCCTCACTGTAAAACACACACACACACACACACACACACACACACACACACACACACACACACACACACACCATTCTTTTCCTGGGGCCTAACCTCACTTCCATATCACACCCAGTAAAAATAGCCCTAGCCTCTATTTAAAAAGAGAGAGAGAGAGACAGAGAGAGAGAGAGAGAGAGAGAGAGAGAGAGACAGAGAGACAGAGAGAGAGAGACAGAGAGAGAGAGAGAGAGAGAGAGAGAGAGAGAGAGAGAGTAAAGAAAATAATACCTTCCATATAAGCTCCTGTGTATTTTTAACATAACTTTCTTAACTCCAGCAACAACTTGCTTCTTCACCTACCTAAGCAGTTAAAGACACAAAATTTCCTCATCCAATCACTGTATCCAGAAATTGTCTTTCTGTTTTAGTTTGTCTGTCACTAGGATGAATAAATAACTCTCTAGTTGGTCCAAACAAAACTATTTCAAAGTTACTCTTTTTTAAAATTATAAATTTTTCAGTTGCCAGCTCTGTAAGAGGGGTAAGGAGATAAAGGATTAGAGTGTGTGTTAATATATTTAAAGTATCCACTTAAAAAAGGAATTTGGGTTCTTTATCATTTTTTTATCTGACAAAGTCCTCTTACATGGATTTAACTCATTCTTAAGACAGAGGGAAGATAGTGCAGTATCTCCCACCCTTTTAGGGCTTTTCCTTGCTTAATGGCTAATGTGAATACCCATGGCTGATTTTAAGTATATGATGGAGCTTTCCAGAGCAGAAAAAAAAATGTATTATTTAATACAGATTTCACTTGAATGATTGCCTTCCACCAACAAAGGAAGACAATGTTTTTTTTTTCTGTTTCTACTAAATTTGGTCAGTTTTTGTGGCATGCAGATAACTAACACTTTGTTGCTCATCAGAATTATTGATTACTTGGGACTATAGCATTATTCTGGGAATTTTGTTTTCTCGATATGGAATTTCCAGGAGAGGATCAACTATTTTCTGTCCTCAGCAGATTCATGGCTGGTTAGGACTCTGAAAAAAAGATGGTTTCTTCAAACTAAAAAGAACCTTAGAAGCCTATATATAGTGCAACTTCCTCATTTTACAGATGAGGGAATTGAGGCCCAGAGAGGTCTACTCTACTTCTGCCTATTATGATTACTCAGTGACATCATGGACTTCTTACTTTCCTTTCCTTCACATATTCATTCTGTTGCCAAATTGTGTCCTTTTCACCTATACAGAATATATAGAATCAGTTTTCTTCTTTTCATTAACACAGACACCACACTAATTCAGTACATCATCACCTCATACCTAGATGTTTGCAATAGAATTCTAATTGACATTCTTGCCTTAAGTCTATTCTCTACTCCAATCCTTCCTTCACCTGACTGCCAAACTGGTTTTCCTAAAGTGCAGGTCTGACTATGGCAACTCCTTTGACTCTCTATTATTTCAGTAATCAAATGTAAACTTTTGTATTTTGCATTTAAAGATTTTCACACCCTACCTTTTCAGTCATATCATACACTATTCTTTCCTTGTCCCACATTCCTGGAATTCACTCCTTCCTCACCATTACCTCTTAGAATTCTTAGTTACCTTCAAGGCTGTTTTCATATACTACCCTCTACATTAGGGATCCTTAATCCAGGATCTATGAGCTTGTTTTTAGATAGATAGATAGATGGATAGATAGATAGATGGATGGATGGATGGATGGATAGATAGATAGATAGATAGATAGATAGATAGATAGATAGATAGAAAGACAGGTTTGCTTTATGACCCTGTATATTTTATTTTATTTAAAAATATCATTCTGAGAAGGGTTCCATAGGCTTCACCAGGCCAACAAAGGGTTCCATGATGTACACGAGAATTAAAAGCCTTTCCCTCACATGAAACCCACATTTTCCTTAAATTGTTGTTGTGTTCATTCATTCAGTTGTGTCCAAATCTATGTGACACCATGCACTTCTGTCCATGGGGTTTTCTTAGAAAAGATACTGGAGTGGTTTGATATTTCCTTCTCCAATGTGTCTCCATTTTACAGATGAGGAACAAGGCAAATAGGGGTTAAGTGACTTGCCCAGAGTCACACAGCTAGTAAGTGTTTCAAGTTCACATTTGAACTCAGATCTTCTTGACTCCAAGCCCAGTTATACCACCTAGCTGCCCTAAACTACCTGAAATTACTTTGTATCTATTTTCTATATACCTCCATATGTATACATTTTATTTTTCCTAACTTGATTGTAAGCTCCTTGACAGTATTAAGATTCCTTTTGTCATTTTGTTTCTACCATTTAGCAAAGTAGCACATAATTGGTTCTTAATAAGTGATAGTTCATTAATCGATAAGAAGAAGAGATCTAAACTATCAAAATACATCTCTAATAATGTTTTTAGGAATCATCTGCACCAAATACAGAAATGTATTTTTAATATATTGACCTTGAAGTAACCTTAGATCAATAATTTTTATCCCCAAAAGACATTTCTGGAGAGTAATCAGGGGCGTCATCTCAGGAGCATTTATGAAACTTAAGGCACTGAGCTGAGTAATTGGAAGACAGACCAAAACCAAAAAGCCCATGCATTTTAGGAGCTTATATTTGGTTGAGGAGTAAGCAAGATAAACTAAAAAAAAATATGTAAAATAGACACTAAATAGCTACAAAGTTATTTCTGGGCAACAAGCAGGGACCAGGAGGAATTAGGAAAGGCTTCACATAAGAAGTTTCATTTGAGCTGGACCTCAAAGGAAAAGAAAAATAAAAGGAATCAAATGATGAGGGAGTATATTCCAGAAATGAGGGACAACATGTGCAAAAGAAGGAAGAAGTAAAGATGAAATGAAATGTGTATATGAATCAACCATATAATGGTCATAGTTACCTTTTACATAGTGCTCAGGGATGTGTGGGCAAATGTTTAACAACTGGGCCTTTGAAAAGATAAATAAATAAAAGCACCAAGCACTTTTAAGTTTTATCTACTTTATTAACGTTTTCCTTTATTTTACTTGAACCCAGATAATTAGCAAAACAATAAATCAAACCGTGATTTTTGACATTTAGTGACTTCAGAGGTATAAATGGTCAGTTAATTCACCAAATGGTTGGATGCCCCATTTGGACTGCCTTCAGCAAACCCATGAGTTTAAAAACCTAACTAGGACCAGTGATTTCTTACTACTGTGCTTCCTCAGACCGTTGAGCTGATCACACCGCTTTATTTCAGTTTTTATTATTTGAAAAATGGGTTTTCAAAAAAATGTTGCTAATTCTGTCTGCCACTTGCAAGGAAAAAGTTATGAAAATTGTTTTTTAAATGATTGTGCCTTATATAAAAGCCTGTGTGGATGCTATTAATAGCTTCATTGTTTATTACATAGTGTGACCCACATGGAAATGAATCAGCTCAGTATTTCAAGACTTTCAGGTTATTTAGTCAGAGTAATTTTATTTACAATAGTATAGCACAAAATACAAATACTTGAGGTTTATTGTTATTTGAATCACCTATCATCCTTGTTAAGCAGGAGATTTCTTCAGCATCTCTGGGGATCTTTATCTTTAAATATAAGGGTATTGACCTTAAGCCAGTCAAAAATGTCTCCATATGGAGGTGGAGGAAAGGAGGAAGCTTTTGAGGAAATAACAGTGTGGAAAAAGGCATCAATTCTTTCTTATTTGGGAGATTTGTATTCTACTGGATTACTGTAAAATCATCACCACTTGCTTTTCCTCAAAAAATAATTTAAAATAATGAAGTATTATATCATAAAAATAACCTACTAAGGCTTAGAAAGAGACCTAGCATCAAGATTTTAAAAAGTCAGACCAAAAGTTTTTAGCCTGTTTTTTCATTGTGTACCCCTTTGGGAACCTTGGAAACCGTAGGGTTGCCTACATGTTGTTGCCAACATTTATAAATGAAGGAAATGCTAAATTTCCATTAGAAGGTAGTGAAAAGAAACATATAGTTTCCCCCCATTCAAGTTAATGGATCTTTCAAAATCTATCCACAGATTCTTTTGGGGGTTAAAAACTCTTGCTTTAAACTAGATATATCAAAGGGTGCCAGTGAAAGGCTGTATTAGGGAAAACTCTTAAGGATCAACTGGATTAAAACATAATTGGGAAATAGTTAACAAAATAAACAAAAATACAGTTAAAACATAGTTCATGTTAATATGTGTTGTTGGTTTTTATTTAAGTCATTCTAACTCTTAATGGCCTCAAGGGATTTTTATATATCAGTGAACCCTGTTTTTATTAGTTTTATATCACTGCTCTAGACTGTGTCAGAGACTGATCTGCCCAGATAACAACAGATTAACAAATGGAAGCTTAATCTTTTTCCAAGCCCTTCCCCTTTTTATTCATGGAGAATACTGTTCTGAGTGGTAATCTGGTTGTATCTCCACTGTGTAGCAGAATTCCTGGCAAATGATGGGTTATTAATAAATGTCTGTTGATTAACTGATTATCAAAGGCAGAGAGCTCTTTGACTTTATGACTTCGTGTCTTTATTCTTTACAACTTGTGGCAGCAAGGTAGTTCCTTCAACAATTAGTGTATAAGACTTGGAGTCTGGAAGACCATAGTTTAAATCCTATCTCAAATAAATATTAGTTATTTGATCCTGGGCACTTAACTTATCTTCTCTCAATTTTAGTTTCCTCATTTATAAAAGGGGATATTATGAGCATCTTCCTAATAGTATACTTTGTAGGAAAAACTGAGATAATATGTGCAAAATACTTTGCAAAACTCCAAGTGCTATATAAATGTGAGATATTATCACTTATTATTATCAGTGTTATCATTATTGCTAGTAATAGTTGTTAACAACAGCTAGTATTTATGTAATACTTACTATGCACCACGTTCTGTTGCTAAGTGCTTTATAATTTTTATCTCATTTGAGACTTAGAACAACCATAGGAGATAGATGTTATTTTTATTCCCATTTTATAGAGGAGGAAACTGAGGCAGATAGAGGTTAAGTACCTTGACCTGGGTCACACAGCTGGTAAGTGTCTAAGCAGGTCTTCCTGACCTCAGACCTGGCATTCTATTCATTTCATCACCTTGTTGCCTGTTATATCATTATTTTATACCTGGAAAAATGACAAAGAAAAACTGATTTCAAGCAAAATAGGTGACTGGACTGGAGTGTAGGATGACTGGGTTCAAATACTAAATCAGATAGGCCTCAGTTTCCTCCTCTATAAAATGGAAGTATTGGAATAGATGTCCTGTAACATTCCTTTTAGCTCTATATCTCACAGATGAGATGGCCCTGGTTATTGAAAAGCTTACCAACCATCACAGTAACTTCATACTGGTTAGAAAATAGAAAAATAGAACAATGGAATATCCCAAGGAATATTTAAAATAATTGTTCTCCATAACCCAATATTTCATAAACAATTTAGATGAGAAAGAACTCCTTATTTGAAAAGAATTACTGGGAAAACTAGATAGCAGGGCAGCAGACAATAACCTAAGGTCTACATCATGTGTCATCTTCCCTAGAAATTAAAAAAGGTACAAATGAAGTAACTGAAATTAACTAAATACATCCATATTCTTTGAGCAAGAGATTCAGCTGCCAGGAAAACATATGTGTGTGTGTGTGTGTGTGTGTGTGTGTGTGTGTGTGTGTGTGTATACCAAAGAAATCAATGACAAAAAGAAATGCCTCATATACACCACAACTTTTATAGCACCAGTAGCAAAGACCTGGAATGAAAGAAGATGCCCATCAATTGGAGAATGACTAACAACGTATGGTACATGATTGTAAAGGAATATTTCTGTGCTATGATAAACAGTGACTATAAATACTATGGAAAATAATGAAAGTCTCATATGAATTGCTGCAAAAGTGAAGAAGGACTAGGAAAACAATACATACAATTAGTGACACAATGTAAATAAAATAATTGAAACTGAATGCTGTGAAATTATAATAAACAAACAACCACCACCACCCCCCTGCAAAAAAAAAAAAGGTTCAAGAAGATTACCATCCAATCTTTGCCCTTTTACAGAGGTAAAAAATTTTACTGACACTTTTAAAAAATCCTTTAGTACATGGGAAAACTAGGGGGAAAGGGGAATATAATAAGAAATACGATGTGAAACAAAATTTAAAAAAACAAATGTGTAGGAGTAGAGTTCAGGAGATTTTACAGGACAGGATATATGGACTTGGGATCATCTATGTACAGATAATTGAACCCATAGGAGGAAGGGAGGGAGAAAGGGAGACAGGCATAGAAACAGAGACAAAGAGAGAATTGATCAGTTACTTCAATTGTATCCAGCTTCTCCTGATCCCATTTGGGCTTCTCTTGACAAAGATACTGGAGTGATTTGCCATTTCCTTTTGCAGCTCATTTTACAGATTAGGATATTGAGACAAATAGGGTTAAATGCCTTGTCCAGGGTCACACAGCTAGTGACTATTTGAGGCCAGATTTGAACTCAGATCTTCCTGACTCCAAACCCTGTGCTCTATCTATCCACTGCACCACCTAGCAGCCTTAAAGAGAAAATATGAATAACCAAAAGGGTAAGTTTAATGAACAGACTGAAGAGAAGATATTAAGAGAAGTAGGTAGAGCTACCCTTATCCTGCATCAGTCTTCCTGTTCTGAATGCTCTGACACGTTAATTGTTTTATATTAGTAAATAGAAAACATACTTGAAACAAATGCTTACCATAATGTAGCCTTTACCAAAAACAAAACAAAAACGACATTCAATAGCTTTTTTTTTTCTTTGTGCACGTATATTTGTTGTTATTTTTCCTTCTGCCTTTTCATTGGAAAATGGCAAGGAAATTGAGCGTGGCATGAGCTGTGGTAGAAGAGGTGACTTGCTTCAGAGAGTATAATAAGTGACTCTCTGGATGTTAATGGTTATTGAAAACATTTAGAGTTATTATCATAATTATTAAGCTCAGGCATGTTGATTTAATAAGAAAAAAAAAAACAATGAAAGTTTCCCTTTGTATCATTAAAATGCCTAGAGAATGATGAGTAAATATACATATATATGCAGAATGTGTTTTTCATATCTATATAAAAATATGAATTCTATATTCCTATACCATTTATTGTCACTGCTAGTTTGAAGTATTAATCTTTTGGTGGCTCCCCCCCACCATTATCCTAACAAGAAAAGGTGGATCTTTTGAAGTATTATGACAACATAGGACAGAGGCAAAGAGAAATAGGTGAAAGTTATGTATTCTTTTTTTGCAATAACAAGATTCTAAGTAAACATTAAAAGTTCAATATTATGACCTCCTTCTAGAAAACCTTTAAAGAGAGGCTGGAGAAAAAAAGTAAAAAAAAATTAGAGCCACAATATCTTTGGAATATGCACTGTAACAAATATATTTGCTTGAGGTATTATTTTTCACACATACTAATTCCATTCACCTCTTCCCCAATTTTTCAGATCCATATGTGAACCTTAATTCCATTAAGATTTATATCTTGCCTCAAAAAATAGATTGAGTCTTGCCCACTTTGCAAAAATTTTAATAACGTAATTTGACATCTATTCCTGGCCAAAAAAAGACCCATGGTACCACCAAAAAAAGGTGAACTTGGTGGTTAAACAAGTCAGATGATTCATATTCTCCTTCTCAATGCGCAAATACAGAAACTAGATTTTGAGAATCTGGTTGCCTCCTCAGTTCTTTTATTAAAATCTTTCAGTATAAGGTCTAGTTTTTCCTCCTCTTATGTTCTTCCAGGTTATATTTAACAATAGGAAACTCCCTACTTTTGAAGAGTACAGTTCTAAGAGATTGCATAGTGTCTGATAAAAAAAAAATATCATTTATATATTGCTTTAAGGTTTGCAAAGCACTTTTACATGGTCTCTCATTCAGTCCTTAGAATAATCCTGTAAGAGAGGTGCTATTATTATCTCCATCTTGCAGATGGGGAAACAGCCTCTGATAGGTTGTGTGCACACGGTTTGTGCAGACTGTTTGAGTCTGAGATATTCAGTCAGTAAGCATGTATTGAGAGTCTTCTATGCACCAGGCACTGTACTAAGCATTAAGGATACAAAGAGAGGCAAAAGACAGTTTCTGCCCTCCAGGAGCTCAGAATCTAATTGGAGGAGATAACAAGCAAGCAAATATATACCAACAAGATAAATAGGAAATTATGACTAGAAGAAAGGCACTACAATTAAAGGGAAAGCCTTCATGTAAAACGTGGGATTTTAATTGAACTTGAAGGAAGCCAGTAGGTGAAGATGAGGAGGGAGAGCATTCTAGATATGGGAGACAACAAGAAAAAATTCCCAGAGCTACATGATGGAGAGTTTTGTTCAAAGAACAACAAGGAGGCTAGTGTCACTGAAGGAAAGAGAACATGTGGAGGGGTATCAGGTTCAAGAAGACTAGAAAGGTGGAGGTGGGGTTGGTTATGAAAGACTTTGAATGCCAAACAGAAGATTCTGTATTTGATCCTGGAGATAATAGAGAACCACTGATGTTTATCCATTATGATAGTGACATGGACATACTTACTAGTCTGGGGCATGATTTGAAATAAGGTCTTTCTGACTCTGTCACACAGTCTACCCACTGCACCACCTAGCGGCCAAAAGTGTTATAAATACACTCAAATCGCTTGCATTCGTATTTCTAACAACTTTATCATCTTCCCGTTCCTAGCAGTCTTTCCTTATCCCTCCCTACCTCCACATTCTTGAAATTCCTCGTCTTCAAGATCAAGAGAGAATGAGAACCAACTAAAGAATAATGAGCAAGCTGACACTAAGTTGTTATAAATACACATTAACCTTTTTTTCCTTAAAAAACAAAGCAAAAAAACAAACAAACAAACAAACCCTTCCTTAAGGAAATCTATCAAACCCATTTTACAGGCAATCAGAAGAAAGCCCAGAGAACACATGACATAGCAGAGAATGACAGAACATTATCAGCAATGCCACCCCTCGGGTCCCCATGTCTTTAGTCCTTTGGCTATCCCACTGAGACATGTTGCTTCTCAAGTGCCTTTTTAAATCCAGAAATGACTTATCTCACACTTCCAGAGGAGTTCAGTGACTCAGTATTAGAATTAAGAAAAAGAATCTGATGGAGCCTACATTTTAAAAACCAGCAGCCTTTAAAGTATTGATTTTTCAGGGAGACTAACTCTAGATTGCAAACTGCTGGAGATTTTTTGTACATAACTCAGGATATAAGCTAGTTATGGATTGAGAATAAACTAATTGCCTCACCTATTTATTTAGTTTGTTACCAAAAATAATTAATCACTTTTAAATCATCTAGAATTGTAACCTTCACACATTTATTTAAAAAGAAATTCTTGTGAGAATATTCTTATCCATTTGTGAAACTATTCAGCCATGGGTATTGGACTATTCCTAGGAATATGGGGTCTAGCCAAGCAAAAGGCTTGAGGAAAACAGTCTGCGAAAACTGGTCTATGCCATGACAGAAAGGGGAGTTATTCTGGGCATTGGGATGGATTTGCTGCATGTAGATAATGCAAATATACAATAAATGCTGGAGGGGAATTGCTTTAACTTCAATTAAATTTAACTAACATTTATAAAGCCACTACTATATGCAAGGCACTGTGGAAGATTCTGGGAATTTCAGATAGAAATTGGCAGTCTTGCTCTGAATGAGCTTACAATTTGATAGGAGAAAGGACAAAATAATAATTTCAATCAATAAACATTTAAAATCCTACTATGTTAAGTGCTAATACAAGAGAAAATATGATAGTTACAAAAGAAAGGTTCAGGTCAGATATCCATTTTAACTGAAATAGACAGGAACAATTCATGGAGACTGTCTGTGCTCTGAGTTGTACCTGAAAGAAAGAAGCAGCTTCTACAAGTGGACATACAAAGGTATGTAGAGTCATGTAAATAAAGGTATAGAGTTAGGTTGAAGAGAACAGGAAAAGAATAGGAGCCTAAAAAGTTAATTTTTTTTTCTGAAACAAAGAATATATGAATAAGAGTAATATGGAATAAGGCTAGAACCTCCCTTCTCCCATATTACTCTTCTTCATGTATTCAGTGATAGCCTTGAATGCCATGTTCAGTAGTTTATATTTTATTTTGTAAGCAAAATAGGTAGATGCTGGGGGCTTCTCAGAAGCAGCCTAGCACAGTGGTTAAAGTGCTGGACTTGGAGCCCAAAGAGATATGGTTCTAAATTCCCCATCTGACACTTCCTTGTGTGATCACAGAAGATACTTTAAACTCTCTGAATCTCAATTTCCTCATGTGCAAAAATAGAAATAATAGTACCTTATAGTTAATACCTACTATGCAGGTTTATTATGAAGTACACACGAGATAGCATATGTAAAGTCTTCTGTAAACTTGAAAGTTGGGTTATAGGTTCGTGTCTTAGAAACCCTAGCTCCCTCCTAAAATAAGGTTTTCCTAGTAGTACCCCATTATCAATGCTACCTAACTTTCCTAAAATTACTTTGTATTTATTTTCAATGTATCTTATATATTTACTTATCTGTGTATGTATTGTTCTCCTTTCTCCCATGGCATGTAATCTCCCTGAGGATGGGAGCTTTTGTTTTTTTTCATCTTTCCATCCTCAACAACTAGCATAGTTCCTGACATAAAGTTTTTGTTGTTCAGTCGTTTTTCAATCGTGTCTGACTCTCTGTGACCCTATTTTGTGGTTATTTTGGCAAATATACAGGATTGTTTTTGTTATTTCCTTCTCCAGCTCATTTTACAGATGAGGAAACTGAGGTGAACAGGGTTAAGTGACTTGCCCAGGGTCACAAAACTATGTCTGAATTTGAACTCTTTAAGAAAAGTCTTCCTGACTTTAAGCTCAGCTCTATATTTACTATGTCACCTAGCTTCCCTCTGACACATATTAGACCTTTGATAAAAGTTTGTTGAATTGAATTGACTCAGTATTCACTGATGTCCCTTCCAATTCTGGTTCTGTGATTCTTAGTGCAAGTGCTCTATGAATGTCACCCTATTTTTTTGGAAAGAACCAACATGATCCATGATGGGAGTGGTGCTTTAGGAAGATTACCCAAACAGTGGTAGGGAGAATAGATCAAAGGCAAAAAAAGGTGATTTAAGGAGAGTCTTGCATAATCTTGATGAGAAAAGAGAAGAAATGAACAAGATACTCTGAAGTTGGAAATTAAAGGGCGTAGCAACCTAATGCACATGTGGGATGACCAAGGCCGGAACATTTCTTGTGGATAGACCATATTCTGACTGCAACTTTCACTCTTCTTGAGATACTGACAAAGAAAAGCAAAAAAGGGAAGATAGAGATTTCAGTACAGACTGTCAGACTGAAACATGGGGCTATTATGAGGTAGTATATCATGGCACTATGAAATTGACCTCTATATTCCAAAGTTAACTACAACATAAGCAACTCAAGGACAGCCTTTTTGTAATCTGGGTAGGTCTGGTCCTAAGGAAAGAGGCTGAAAATCCTAGGATTTTTCTCTGCAAACACAGAGGACTTGTGTTTAAATCCAGCTTCACTCATATGTCACCTCTGTCATCTTGGGTAGGTATCATAATCTCCTTTTTGAAGTTTCCTCATCTCCAGAATGAGGGTTGTTCCAGATGACCTCTGAAATCCCTTCTGGCTCAAAATCTATGAACCTGTGAACTATGATTGTATGATTCATTGAAGAATATGGCGGTGAAATTGGAAGAAGCCCCTTAGCTGAACCATTTCAGCTAAAACCAGCAGCAAAGTTTCTTGGAATTCATGATGATTATAATGTACTGAAAAGGTATGCCAAAGAAAAATTTCCTGGAACTCTCCTACAGGCTCCACATGCAAATTATGACTTTTTTCCTAAACAGTCATAAATTGTCAAATAAGGAATAGCAGGATCTCTTGGTGGTATGAAAGTCCCAGGGGCAAGACATAAGCAATAAGAACTAGAAGTCTTCTGAATTAGGTGGGCTTTGAACTGAGGCTTGAAGGAAGCCAGAAAGGGTAGGTTACCAAGATGAGGAAGGAGAACATTCTAGGTAAGGGAAGACAGCTAATGCTAATGAAGTGACTCAGGAGATAGAGTGTTGTATGTGATGAACAGCAAGGAGTCCAGTGTAGCCAGATTAAAAGGTTTGCTGAGGGAAATAAAATGTGAGAAGCCTAGAAACATAGGAAGAAGCTAACCTGCTTCCCATTTGAGAGGATGTCTCACATTCTTAATGACTAACCTAAAAATCAGGACAGAGAATGAGGTAATAAGGAACACGGAGGACATTTCCTCCCATTTTAGTCAATTTTGTCCTAAGTTCTACAGTATGTATTTAAGGCAGTCCCTGTGCTGAATTCTATTCTTTCCATCTTTCCCTTCCTTGATAGTTCCTAAACATTTTCATTATTTCCCTTACTATACAGGAAAAAAAGATCTTTCTGAATGTTTGATTCCAGGAATTTAAAGCTATTGATCTGACTGCTAACTGCTATTGTCACTCTCATTCACTCATTTTCATTACAGTTCGTGAAGGCAATCAATTCATAGTGAGATATGGATGCCTTTGGCACCATGTGAATGTACTTGACTTATTTATACACAAATTCAATTTCTTCTATTGAAATATATTTAGGGACCATGCCTATTATAATAAAATATCTATTCTGTGATGATCAAGAATCTGCAAGTTAGTAGCTCATGCCTATATCAATGATGAATATAATATTTGCTTTATATGCCTGTCATCATCAGGGGCCCTTAAAGGTGTTACATACCAATAATCTGACTCATAAAACAAGAGAAATATATAAAGTGTAGATACTCCAGGTTTAACAAATGTCATTTAAATATGCTAACAACCCCTCATAAAGATTGTAACAATCACTTAAATAACAAAATAATTAAACTGAAAAAATGGAACTAGCAACACAGTCATAATCTACTGCTAGACTATTAGCTCCTTGAAGGCAGGGCAGTTTCTTTTTCTTCTTTATATCTGTTATATGCTTTGCACATAATGGGCACTAAGTAAATATTTGAATGAATAAATACTGAATTTCTTTATACTCGATGGATATTTTCTATATTGTATGGTTAGATTTTTAAATGTTGATGAGGTTACATATATCCAAAGTTATATGTTGGGATAGCTCATCCAGACCTAAATTCAGGAAGACCTGAGTTCAAATATGACATCAAACACTTATTAGCTGGGTGATCCTGGGTAAGTCAACATAACCTCTTTTTGCTTTAGTTTCTACATCTATAAAATGGGTATAAATAATAGCACTTACATTACAGGGTTGTGAAGATCAAATGAAGTTATTATCACAATGTGTTTAGCACAGTTGATGCATTATTATTATTAAATATTCTAAGAGGCCCCTGAGAGCAACTATTCCCATAACCTTTAGCCTCTCATTTCATGCCTCCATCACAGACTCATCATCCAGAAAATGGGGGAAATAACATTTGTTACTTTTTTCTTAGGAGAATGCCAAGTCAGCCTGAGTGCTACATCTTAAAAGAAAGTTGGTGCTTCCAACAATTACTATATCCTTATTTCTTTGGGGGTGTCTGTTTCAGAATATACCCAGAGAGTAATACTCTAATAGAAAGTCCAAAGTCCAAATCACATCTTGAAGCTTTAAAATTCATTCAACCAGGATGAAGCCAGATGCAGAGCTGAAATTTCACTTTCATATTTGTATTTCATCTTTACCACACATTTTTTTTAAAAATCTTCTACTTTTCAAGGACCTTGCACTGACACATACCTACTCAGTCATTGGTTCAATGAAAAAATATTTATTGAATCCTTATTATGTGCAAGGCATTGTGATAGCAACTGAATTCATCTATTGGATAATTAAGCCATGAGTGTGGCTAAGAGTCATAATCTTTAGTTCTAGTCATGAATCTTCTTCACTACTACTACTACTACTACTAACACTACTACAACCACTGCTACTACTACCACCACCACTGTTACTACTACTACCACTGCTGCTAGCTTGCTTGCTAGCAATTACATAGTGCTTTACATATTATGAAACACTTTACCAGTATCATCTCATTTGATCCTCACAACAACCCTGGGAAGTGAATGCTATTATTATCCCCATTTAAAAGACGAAATAGTTGAGGCAGGCAGAAGTTAAGTGATTTGCCTAGGATTACAATGTCCAAGGCAGGCATGCCACCTGGGCAAAACATCTAATAGCCCTAAACTTCACTTGTCTTTCCTATAAAATGTAAATAGAAACTTCTGTTTTGTCTACTTCTTAGCTTTGTGGATTTAGAGGTGGAAAAGGGTACGTATCATCTCCTCTAGGCATACTTAAACCAGGGGTCCAGAAAGTCCCAAGGGATTAAAGAACAGATTTTGAGGTGTTAACTCAGATGGAGAAAAAATAAATTACATATTTATTTTCACTGACCTCTAAATGAAAGTAAACATCTCCTGCAACTAAGAATTAAAATAAACAAATGATATATTCTGAGAAAGGATCCCTAGACTTCACACAGACTGTCAAATTGGGTCCATGCTACATATAAAAATAAGGTTAAGAACCACTGATGTAGTCCAACCCCCTGATTTTACAGATGAAGAAACTGAACGAAGTCCTGGGAGAATATTCTACTTACCCAAGGTCAAGCAGGTAGGAAGTCATAGAAGTTTGATTCAAAGCTCTGACTCCAAATCCAACACCTCCAACTGTACTTAACAGCTATGATGAGGACTAGAAAAGATTGCTGGATAATAGTATTTAAAGCTGGGTTTAACTTAATGTAAACATAGATTAAAAAGTTTTGGGCATTAAAATGATTTTCTATCTTATAATAATGTAAAAACTGATTATTACTGAATTCATACTGATTACCAATGTTTATAGGGTTATATGAAACCAGAACTTCATAAGAGTAAATGTTGAAAATTGTGTATTGGCTTTTTCTTCCCTAAAAATTAGGAGTATTCAGCTACTAGAACAATTTTTATTCAACCATTTCATCATTTTAGTGAATTGAAATTCTTCTATTTATTTAAATTAGAACCTAGTATGTAAAATATATACTTTTTATCATTTTGTTAAATCCATTACTTTATTACAAAAATCTTGATGGCTAATATCAAAATGGGATTTTTCTATTCTCAGCTTTTCCACCCAAGTCCATGCCTTTAAAATTTATACTTTACCTTATCATGCAATTGCAAAATCATTTGATTGCTAGGACAGGCAAGAACTTATTAACAAAGCTGCAGAGTCCTCTGTTTGATTCTTCACCTGACCCTGGGTGCCTCACTAAATAGCCCCTCTAGCACTTTAAAGTCATGATTTTTCAGTGGCAGAAAAATTTAGACCCTTTGCACTATATTCACACTGTGGTTCAAAGGGATTTTTCATTCAGAGGAAGTGATAATCCCTTAAAACTGAAAGCCAGCTCTTTCTAAGGCTCATCTCATCACTGGTAATGAGATGTGTGGCAACTGCTGGTGCCAAGGAATTAATGATACCCAGTAAGTAAAGAATAGAAAACCTGGGTTTGTGAATTATGCCTGTTGTTCTGTGTCTTCTGAGCAGGAAAATGGAAAGATCCTATGCCATCATACTTATTATGATATTAAAACTATGGGAATTTGATCAGATAAAAGAAATGCTAAATGAAATTTCTCCATCTAAACACTCATGTCAAGAAAGGCAATTTTAGTAGTGCAGTGGTGTAAGCATTTTGTTTTTTCTGCAATAAAGCCATCAGATCAATAAAAAATTATGTAGCAGATTATTATTACACTGTGCTCACCATAGCTCTAATCGTAAATAATACAGCAGTTATCCTGGTTATATTAATTATAATTAGAATGCAGATAATGCAGACGGTCTTTTATTACTAGAGCCAAATCAATTTTCCAGTGTTATTCAATGCAAGGTCACACAAAGTTGTTGAAGCTCTTAGACTTCTTATGAAATGACCTGCATATGCAAGAGAGGGTTTGGCTCAGCTGTGCAAGAAACATTGACTGGGAAAACGCATTGAAATAATTAGAGCCATGAACTCTTGCCTATAATGGCAGAATTTCATTTTATAAAGTAAGCAGAGCTGTAATCCAACCTCCTTTATGGTGGGAAGCCTCATAAATCTTTCAGAGTAGACCAAGTCTTATGTTTAGGGGTAAAGCAGAAATCAAAATGAATTTGTTTGGATTGTTGCTCTCCCCTCCATTCCTTCTGTTCTGTACCAATGTGTCATGGCTTTTAAATGCATAACTGTGTATAACAATAGCGAGGAGAAAACAACAAAATCACACAGTAATATACCATAAATACATCTGGCTTCTTTTTTTTTCCACGAAGACCTAGGCAGTTTTTTTTTTTCCTGTGTTGCACACCAGGGCAAACTGGGGAAGTGGAGGGTGAGGGGGATAGGTGATGAGGCACAAAATGGGGGCTGGGGATGAGGGCAAGAGGACAAAGAGAGAGACAAGGATATTCCAGGGAGTGATGTGAATCAAAGGGAAGGGAGCAGGATGAGCTATAAAGTGGAGGGAAGGAGCAAAGCAGGAAGGGAGGAGTGAAATACCATGGCTAAAATCAAGGAGGCAAGATATCCAGGCAGGAGAGCATAAATGCAAGAATAGTAATGGTCCAACCAAAATCGTAAAACCTAGGAGCCAGAAGGTCAGGGGAATGAGAAACAGAAGTCATGATTCTATATTCCAAAATGCCAGGGTCTTGCCAGGTCTCACACTGGTAAGCAAAACATATAAATGGGTCTAATTTGAGGTTAATTTCTTTTTACCTTCTGTATAGCTCCTGACTCAATAGGAAGAAGTCTCAGGATCAGGGCCTTTAGTTATGAAAATGGTTGCTGAAGGTAATTAAGAAAAAAAAAAGTACATTGTCTTAGGTCTGCTTTGGGGGAATGGAAGGGTGGATTTTAGATAAAGGGCCTGATACACGAAAAAGAATAACCAGGCATCATGAAACAATGGATTTGGAGTCAGAAGGCCTGGGTTCAAATCCTTATTGCACTTGTATGACCCTAGGCATGTTATTTAATATCTTTGCTTCATCATCTGTAAAATAAAAGGGCTTTAATCCCTAGACTAACCCTTCTAAGGTCCCTCCCCATCCAAATTCAGGATCCTATGACTATAATTTTCAAGCAAGTCAATCTATCATGTTTCTCTTATAATAGGGACTCAACCTTTTTTGTGTAAGATATGGATCCTTTTTGACAGACTGGTGAAACTCATGGACCCCATCTTGGAATAATGTTTCTAAATGCATAGAATAAAACATATAATATTGAAATATAGTTATCCAGTTTTTCTTTCCTTTATGGACACTGTTTTAAGAAAGTATGTTCTATAAAGAGAAAACCAGAATGACCAGTTCTATGGCACTGCCTTTCCACCACAAGATAGGGGGTAGCCATTTTGTTTGACCAAAGACAAGAGTTAGAACTGTTCAGGAATGTTTTTTTGGGCAGCCTCATTTATGTGTTTTAAAGCTCACATCATCTTTGATGATTTCAAGTGAAAACCTGCTAGTCTTATTTTTTTAATGCAACCTCATAGTAACAGACAATTTTACTGTGGGTATAACGTGCTTTCCTATTCCTTTAGCTCACTGGGAAAAGAATTCTAAGGAACCTCAGATTCTCATCATTTACAAATATTGGTTTCATCTGTTGAAGAGAGAACATTCTATACGAACTTAACTCCATTCTGCATCATGGCCCTCTGTTTTAGATACTTATAAAAGAGATTATAAAGTGCTATATACTTTCTGAATATGATATTAAATTAATTTGAAAAATACAGCTTGTTATTATGAAATATGTCTTTTAAATCCTACTATTTGGGAAGAGTAGAGACAGTTTGGCATAGTGTGTAAAGAACCTATTTTGGAAATTCAAGCTTGCTTCTAACATGTACTTTCTGTATGACCATGGACTACCAGGGGTGGGGGACCTGCAGCCTTGATACCACATGTGGCCTTCTAGGTCCTTGGGTGTGGTCTTTTGACTACATCCAAGTTTTACAGAACAGATGCTTTTATTAAGAGGATTTGTTCTGTGAAGTTTGGATTCAGTCAAAGGGCCACACTTAAAAGGACCTAGAGGGCCACATGGGGTCTAGAGGCCGCAGGTTCTATAACAAGGGCTTTCAAGACCAAAAAAAAAAAAAAAATCATACATCAATCTAGATTTAAAAAAAATAGGAGGGAAAAATATGGTGTGATAAACTTCAATTAAATGTCTAAAAAGAAAAATGAATAAAGAAAATAGACTAGACATTTGATTTTTCATTGATAGGACCATAAAACAAATATATCAGTTTCTGATTATCTTGTGAATCATAATTAAATATTGGAACACTCACACCACCTGGAGTGAGATGGAATCCCTCATATAGAATTTTTTTTTTTTTTGCATTTTGGAGGGCAGTTGGGGTTAAGTAACTTGCCCAAGGTCACACGGCTAGGTTTTTTTTGTTTGTTTGTTTGTGTATGTTAAGTGTCTGAGGTCGGATCCGAACTCAGGTCCTTCTGACTCCAGAGCCGGCGCTCTACTCACTGCGCCACCTAGCCGCCCCCCTTATCTAGAATTTTAAACAACATTGGATATAGTCCTGAAAGTTACTCAGTCTGATTTTTCAACATTATTAATCCAGTGGCCACTGATTCAGCCATAGTTTCTTAGAGATAATTTGCTTTAAAAATAAGTAAATATAAAAAGGGACCATTCATTATCATGTGTGACCTTAAAATGGAATATGACAAAAACAGAGGAGATTCATATATTTCCTAAAAGTTATTTCTTCTGACAATAGTTACACCTTTGTTTTTTTGTTTGGTTTTTTTTCGGCTTTAATGAAGTTGAACCTCATAGGACTTAGCACTCCTTAGTGACCTCTGAGTGTTATTTGGACTTTTGTTTGCTCTTAAGTCACGAAAAACCTGTTTTTGAATAAGTTCACCACTAAGGCAAAGGGGAAAGGCTTCTTCAAAAAGAAGGTGAAAAACAACTTGAAGTTAATATCAGTTAAAACCAGTAAAAAAGCAATTATATTCTATGATAAAGGCCTGTCATACAACTCCTTTTCTTTGTACCCCATACAATCCACAGTCTAGTTCCTCATGGGGTTTGTTGCTTTAAGGCTCTATCTCAGAGGTAGCATGCTTATAGGAGGAGGCAGGGATTGCTATGGTAAGTACTGTAGCTTCATATAATAGGATTGGAGAATTATTTTGAGTCCAAAACATAAGAAAAAAAGTCTAAAAGTGACCTTGTCGACTGAATTAACTTCTATGTGATTCCATTTTAAAATGATATGCCCAGTATTATCATTTTACTGCCAAAAACTGGGAACCTTTCCAGATTTTGACTTACAAAATTATTGTACTTCCAAATAAAAAATTTTTAAAAGACCCAGAGCTTTTTGAAGACTTCTTTTTGTTGAATGCAGTAATAGATGTTTTGCTAATATCCTATGCAAATGGCCAACACCACAAGTTACAGCTACCCTCAGGCAGTCTTATCTTCTGGCCAGGCTTTTATAAGGTGTTTGTTTTATTCCTGAAATCCTGGAGTTTGAATACCTAGGGTTTGGTCTTTTTTTTTTTTTCCTAAGCTTGTTTCACTCCACTCCCCAACTGCCTTTACTTTTACCTCATCATCTTTGTCTGTCAGCATCCCTTAGGTAGTGAAGCTTGATGCAGAATTCATCCTAGACACAAAAGGAGAGATCATCTTTCCCTCGGAAGGTGACTGATTACAATTTTGTCTTTTATATTGTCTTATATTTATATTGTCTTCTCCCATCTCTCCCCAACTCACCCCTATTCCATTCCCCTAGCATTGTGACCTTCCTCAAGGTATACCTGCTGACAAAATGGAAAAGGCAGGTATTATTAATGAGACCTTAAAATAGCCCAACACTTAAAAGCTTAGTGGATGCTTTATTATTAAGCAATTGCTTTTCTTCACAAAATTTTATTTACAAGATATTCTTTATGCCTCCTTCCATCAATTTGCCTGACTAAGCCATCTAATCAGCTGCTTTTTGCAAGAGACAGAACCTCTAGCAATATTCCCAGAATATAGCATGTTCTTCTCTTCTGTGTCCAATGCCTGTGCATATATAGGAGGATTAACTGCAATAATACAATTCAATAGAGTACATGAAGTGAGCTGGTCCTGTGTGTCTCTGATCTGTGCTTGCTATCATTGCCACTGTTTTAGAAATGGCCTTTATGCCTCCTGGTCTCAACATGAAGCAAAGAGTACCATCTGGACACCACATGTGAAAAAGTCGGAGATCTCTAGGTTAAATTGTACCCGAAAGGACATTCTCTTGTCAGTTAAGCTGTTATGTACTTTAGCCTGATAACTAACAAAATTATAGTATGGTAATTTTAATTGGAAACCATCCATTTTTATCTTCAGGTTTTCCTCTTTTATCCCCACTGGCGACTATCCTTTGTGTTTGACTTCTATGCACTGGTGCCCATAGCAACACCCATGTGTAATGGCAAAACCATTGTGGCCCCAGAGTTTCTGTATACCAGAATTCGATAGTTACATTGATCCAAACAGCAGGATACAGTTGCATAATACGGCACCATTCTGTATTTTCTTAATTTGCTGCTCTTGACTTTTCTTGGGGCTTTCGAAAGTCATTTGGTAATTAGGGTAACACAAAGTGGGATTCTGTTTCAATAAACTGTTGAATATTAACATATCTCTATCCATTCCTGGAACATAGACCCAAGCAGCTTCAAGTACTAGAGTCAGAAATTAAATGTATATCTAATATTAAAGTTATTGACTTTATTGAGGTCCTTCATTTAAGTTTGGCAGGCTAGAATGTTTGCAAGGTAGAATCTGCATAACAATTATATAAATGTTAGCCCTCTGTCTACTGAGATGTGTGTGTATATATTTAATTTAATTTATAATTTAATATAACATTGCCTTATTCATAAAATGCCACCTGATCTTCCTATGTAGAAATTATCTCTTTCTTCTCTAAAAACTCTTAGTGGGGAAAGAGAAGAGAAAAGACTAAGTTGTGTAGAACCTACTGAATGTCAGACACTGTGCTAAGTTGTTGTTCAGTCATTTCAGTTGTGTCTGACTCTTCATGACCCTCTTGTGGTTTTCTTGGCAAAGATACTGGAAGTACTTTTTTGCCAATGTTATCTCATTTGATCCTCAGAACCCTACAAGGAAGGTGCAAGGTAGTTACGTGCTGTCAGCACCAGTGTCTATGAATCTTGATTTATGATAGTAAGAAGTTCACAGTTGAGCCTTTGACTGGGTTCAGGCCTCAGGACTGTGCAATTGACATTAATGGAGGTCTTTGTCTTTTTAATGTGACCTGTCACTTCCACAAAAGGGAATTAGTCTTTTATTGTATCCAAATGATCTTCAGCACATCTTTCCAAAAATTGATTAGTTGATGCTGCTCAGTTAGGTCACTAGGTGACTCAGTGGACAGAGAACAAAGCCTCCTAAAGTCTGGAAGACCTGAGTTCAAATTTGACCTCAGATATGTAATAGATGTATGTCCTTTGGTAAGGCCTTAACCTTTCTCTGCCTCGGTTTCTTCCATTGTAAAATGGGAATGATAATAACAGAATTGTTGTAAAGATCAAATGAGATAATATTTGTAAAGTGCTTAGTGCATAGTACTCATTAACACATAGTACTTATTAACACATAGTACTTATTTAATAAATATTTGTTCTCTTCCCCCCATTCCCTATTGCACAATAGGTCCTAAGCCTAGACTCATAATCAGAATGTGTTCTACTTTCTAACAACATCAGATCTGGCAGACCTTTTTTGACTCAGGGACTCTGATCTAACTGGGACATGAGCTTTTCTTAGCAGTTGCTCAAAGCCCCAAAGTTTTTTCTTATCAGAATATCTTTAGGAGATCTCTGGCCCAGTAACCTGCGAGCCTAAAAAATGGTACTCAGGCTCAATCAGCATAGAGCTCTCCAAAGTAGCAAACAGTTTTAACTGGGCTATAAACCCTGAACCCCAGGAGAGCAGCAACTTACTTGGCAAGTTTTTTTCTCAGATACTTACCAATTTGCCCTATTCTCCACAGAGTACTCTTATCCAGTCCACATCCAGGAATCATCCCCCTCCAAGGTAACAACTCTGCTCTCAAAGGGTCACCTTTTTAGGTACTAGCTATATGACCTCCTTCTGAATTCTGGGCTTCAAACAAAAACAGCTGTTAGTTGAGAATGCCCAATGTAGTTTTGAGATCCCTGATAAGTGGGGAAAGGAAGAAGACCAAATTGTACTTTCTCCCTGCTCCCACCACATATTTGGCCCAGATGTAATCAAAAAGTCTCCATGAAATGGGTAGCTAGGCTGTGCTGGCACAGGGCTATAATCAGAAAGTGATAAAATTGTTACCAAAAAAATGGATAGGAAAGAAGAGTCAAGAGGCATATCCAAGATCCAAGTCTAAGGTTGACTGTATAGGAACATAGAGTCTGAAAAGGCAAAAGAGAGAGTCACCTAAGAAACCAATAAATCCAAATGGATTTGAGGTCATACAAGTGGTATATTTCCTAATTTAACATCTGTGAAACAATCACCAGGTCACTGTTTTGTTTTTAATTTCTAGAATAGATTATAAAACAAACATTCCTGTAACACAAAGTTTAAGGGACAATAGCTTTACACCACTTCCAGTAGTGTCTTTCATATTAGAAACCTAAGAAACAATCTTAGGCAGTAATTCCTACCATTCATTCCACTTCATTAACCAGTTCTTTCTTATTCATTAGCATCAAGACCAGAATGTTTGTTTCCCCCTTATCTTTTCTTGTAACTTTTGAAAAACAAAATGACTAGGAAGGCAGGGCTAGTAATGATTTGTTGACTGTCTCTTGTAACACAGCACTTCAGCAGGTACCAGACTGAGATTAGAACTCCATCAAAACTGGAGCCACTGTTGATATCTTCCTCTCCTCCCCTTTTGTCCTTGATCTGACAGGGAGATAAACCTTGGGAATAGCCAAAGAGAGCTCCACCTTCTGGAGAAGGAATGGTTAGTAATTAGAGATTTCTGACCTCCTTGGGGGAATTTGAATAATCTCACCCAACTGTTTGAAAAGAAGAAATCAGTAGGCAAAGAGGTGATATGTTGGTTCTGAGAAAGTGGGGAACTTTAGCCCTTATCATATGAGGAAAAATTAAGGTTTTTTTTGTTTTTGTTTTTGTTTTTAGCAATAACTGCCCCCAGAAGAAATCAGAATGTTTTTATGTATATAAAATAAAATACTTAAGTTTACAAAGGAAACCTGAAATATAGACTGAAATATAATTATCAAAATACTTTTTTTTAAAACCAGTTCATAGAACTTTAGGTTGAAAACCCCAGTCTTTGAGGACACAGGGGGTAATGTCCAAACATTATGGAAATAATTTTATTGCAAATAAAATAATGTTTTAATAATATATCAAAATGTAATATGGCGATTGGGAAACATGGAATGAATTGGAGTTCATGTCTGTTTTGAGGAAATATTGTGATTGTGATTGTGAAAGAAAAAAACCAGTCCCATATTTGACACTTCTATTGATTCATATTTTAAAACATCTGAGTGATTTAAAATATAGAAAAGGGACACCTTCCAATCAAAAGAAATTTAACTGAGAGGTACTTATATTTCAAACACTTAGCTTTGATAGTAAAGTAGAGTCCCAGAAACATGAGTAAAGTACAGAATAACAAAGGTATGAGGTCACAAGATTGCCTTCTTTCTTGAAGTTTGGCTTTCAATTGGTTGGGCTCAGTTTTTGCCAGAAATTGCTACAGGCATCTTTGCAAAGCTGAGATACCTGCTCAAGATGAAAAAAGGAGGATGATTTGTTCAAGATGAAGGTCAGAAAGTCTCCAGACCAACACAGAATTTTGCCATAATTAGAGAAAGGGCTCAAGTCATAGTTATTCCGAAAATAAATATTGACTTAATTGGAGGTTTAATGCTATAGACATTATATATTGTTTACCATAAGTCACCATTTCTGACATTTTAACAGAAGAGGAAGGAAAGGGTAGTAGGTATCATAAGAACTACTAATTACCATGACTCCTCTAAATGTTTCATTACTACTTGACCTAATGATTAAATTTTTTTGATCATATGACCTTTTAAAAATATGTTTTTAACTGATAATAAACATACTTGTTTAAAACTATGTTCCAGACACTATGTTAGGTGCTGGTAATAAAAACACACATGTTAGATAGTCCATCATATCAAGGAATTTATATTATTATTAGCTGATAACAATAGTTTGCAGTTTTATATGCTTTAAGGTTTACAAACTGCTTTGCATGCATCATGTCATTTCATTACCATAAAAATAATGAATTGCTTTCCATATTCATACTCATATCCTCATATTACAGTTGAAGAAACTGAAGCCCAAAGTGATAAAGTGATTTCCACAGGGTCAGGCTAGTAAGTATCTGAATCAGGATTCAAACTTCATTGTCTCTGATTCCCAACTCCAATGTCCAGAATAAAGGAAGTGAATAATCCCGCTGTGCCAGTAGTCCCTGGTCAAACCACATCTGACATACAGTCCAGTTCTGGTTCCTGTGGATATAAGGAAAAGGGAGGGTGTCTAGAGGAGGTTCACCAAGATGATAAGGGTAGTAGAAACATTGTCATGCAATTGAAACAGATATAAATATTTAACTTACAGAAGAGAAGGCATAGAATGACATAACTGTCTTCAATTATGTTAAATGTTGTTCTGTGATTTTCAGTCATATCCAATTCTTTGTGACTCCATATGGGCTTTTCTAGGCAGAGATACTAGAGTGGTTTGCCATTTCCTTTTCGAGATCATTTTATGGATGAAGAAACTGAGGCAAGTAGGGTTAAGTGACTTGCCCAGGGTCACATAACTAGTGCATATCTGAGGTCAGATCTGAACTCAGGAAGAAGGGTCTTCCTGACTTGAGGCTTGGCACTCTATCTACTTTGCCACCTAACTGAACAATCATATGAAAAGCTGTCAATTATATTCAACCAACATATTTATTTAAAGAGATTGAATCGAATTGCCATGTTGTAGACCAAGCACAATGTCCTGCAAATAGCAGGTGTTTAATAAATGTTGAGTTATATTTTTAAAAGAATTATACTTCTTTTATTTGATCTCAGAGAGCAGAGCTAGCTGTAATGGATAGAAATGGCAAAGCTCCAGATTTCACTTAGAATATTTCCATAACATTTAGCCCCAAAGAAAAATGGAATGTTTTAGAAAATAGTGAATTTTTTCATTCCTGTAGTTATTCAAGCAGACATTAGTTGACAACTTGGAATTGTTGTAAGTGGCATTCCTCCTTCAGAGATGACCTTTGAGCTCCTTTCCAACTCTAAGATTCTAATGTTCTTGGGTAGGGGGTCTAACTCTTCTAGTATTCTTTGATCTTCTAATCTCAGATCCAAATAATGAGATTCTCTAGGGGTCAACAGGCTACTTTTTCCTCCTCTCTGCTCTCTCTTAGCCCTTCCTAATCCCCCTTCCCCTACTATGCCACTAGGGCTTCAGAAGACAGAGAATTCCCTTCAATATCAAGTTCATTGGGACTTATCAAAATAAAGAACTTGCCAGTTTATGTCTGTTGTCAGCAACTTGGGATCCCAGTCTTTATGAAACCATGAAATCATGTCCTATTTGGGAATAATTAGGTTCGACACATCAAATCTCCTGAGATTATCAACATAGTATTATAAAATTCATTCTTGTTCTTTTTTGTACAGCCATAATACACATACATATTAGATGGATAAAATAATTTTGTCATTATGTCATGAGAATAATTTTTGTGGATGGCCTTTCTATATATTTTGTATGGGAAATAATTAAGGTAACAAATGGTTTGTCATCCTTTATAAATTCAGATTAATTGCCTGGTGTTAAATATTATAGACTTATTTCCTTATTTAGAGATTTGTCCAGTAGCTTCTAATTGACCTCACTAGTCATGGATGATATGATTAAATATAAAAGCAGTTCATTTTCCCCCCTCTCATCAAGTGGAAGAAAAAGATTCTAAACAGATTGAGTTCTTGCAGATAGGTCAAATCTTGGTAGAATATGTTTGAACAATGACTCCATGTTAAGATTATAAATACAAAACAGTTCTCAGGAAGGTTTTTCAATACTCCAGTTTATACCCATATTGAGACTTTCTGCTCTGATTATCAAAGGCTGTATTCGATTCCTGATCTTAAAAGATTTCCTATTCCCAAAAAGAAGTTTGTGTGTATATCTATATTTATCAAAAATGATGTTTTTGGGGCAGCTAGGTGGCACATTGAATCACCAGCCCTGGAGTCAGGAGGACCTGAGTTCAAATCTGGCCTCAGATACTGAAAACAAAAAACTAGCTGTGTGACCTTGGGCATGATACAACCCCAAACACCCAATTCCCCCCTCCAAAAAGCAAAAAAAACAAAGTGATGTTTTTTTCTGTCAAAAAGATAAATAGCATGTTAGATTTTTTTCCCCTTGAATATTACCTTGCTTTCTCTATTTTTGCATAGTCAGTTGTTATAACTATTCTGTTGGGTTTGAAGCAGATTGATGCTTTTGTTTTCTACTTTTGCCAAGCTCAAGATATTTGAAACATGCCTTTTTCATTACATGGGTTGAATTTTTTTTTCATTAAGTTTGGAGGTAGTAGAAAAGAATTTTGTTTTATAGACATTAAACTCCAAATGATATAAAATGAACAAAGGAAAATTCTATCCAATATTTCTGTAAAAAACCAAATTATTCCTACTTTGGGAAAATATAATCATTTAATATTTTCAAGGGAAAATAAAACTTTTATCAAATGCTTTGTGCTTAATGTTGTCACATTTTTTTGTGATATAGTAACATATTGAAATTAAGACTAGGCCATCACACTGTCAGAGTAATAGTAATGTTAATAAATGACTTGAATTTATATAGCACCACTTTTCTGAGGAGTTCAGCGCACTTCACATATTTTATCTAATTTGTCCTCACAACATCCCTGTAAGGTAGGCAGGGGGCAGGTGTAATTAAAGATTAGATGTGTCAGTTATCCATTGTTATTAAAACACATTAAACTGGATCTCTTCAGTCTGCTAACTGAACCAATTAAGCAGTCATGTCACTTATCAAAGTACCAATTACTTGATTTTTGTTACATCATAATTCCTTCTCCATTTTCTCTGAGATTAATATTGCATATTCCTTGCTTTTTATATTCATCAATATTATTCCAGAAAATGGGGTTTGGGAAGGTTAGCAAATCTTTCATATTTTGCTGCGTAGCACTTCTGGTATTATTGATAAATTATTGGCAGTGATATTTTATGGACCTGAAAGAATAAATGTTCCTGCTTTGTTCCAAGCCAGTAAAGGATGTATCAGGAATATCTGATTAATCCCAGAATTGTCTCTAAAGTTCCACACATTTCTGTTTCTTTTTGCACGTTTAGGAATTGTTTATATATCTCATCCATAAACTTTTGGCTAGTCATGAAGAAGTCCTATTTTTAGCCTCCCTATATCATTGAAGAAATATCACCTGTTATCTTCATTGAAATTTGTTATAAAATTAGAAATGTTAAATCAACATAATAAAAACCAGCTGTGCTAAATGTTATACCATAAAAAGGTTATTTGCAGCCTCAGGTAACATTTACAAGAAAGAAGTTTACTTTTAATCTCACTTTTAGTATCTGATTCTGTTTTCATTTATTCTCCTGTTTTCATATTCTTTGCTTCATATTTGATATTTTAAAATCTCTTTTGCTGGTAAGATTTCTTATTTATTTATTTTCATCCAATACTACAAATATTAGTAGAAATGATCAACTTATTAAATGTGTCATCTCATTAAGTTCATTTTAACCTAAGATGGTCTGAAACTAGAGACCTGACAAAGATCCAGTCAAAAAATTCAAAGACCTATGCAGCAAGTTTCATTTTCCACTTCCTGATAAAAAGGGAATATGGAAACCAAGGAAATACTTGCTAGATTGCAATAGGATGGAAATTTGGGAGCAAGAGGTTCTAAAATGTTAAACATCTGGTGCCCTATTTTTTTCTAAACCCTTGTTTTTCACAGTGTGTGCTATTGTGTTATTAAATATATGCTATTGAATGCTTTACTGGCATTTGTATGAACTCCATGAATGAAAGGTGCCTAGAATGTACACCAGTAAAATATTTGGGGCAATGCTAAAGAGTAAGGCATGCATGAAAATTAAACTTTTCTGAAAAGTTCCATGATTGAGATGGAACTATATGAAAGTGGAGTTGTCAAAAATAATTACAAATGGTGCTTCACAGGGGATTGCTTAAAGATTATAAACGTAAAAAAAAAGAATACGCTATGGAAATGGACAATAAAAAGGAATAAAAGAAGACTACCTAGTATATCAAATATAAAAATTTAAGTTCTTAAAGCCCCAGGAAGGGCAAAAAGAAAATAAAACAGGATGAGTTAATACTGGTTAAAAGGGGGTAAGTAGGATAATAAGAGCTTTTACAATTATATCAGGTGAAAAGAAGAACTAGCATGAAAGTAGACCCATAAATAACTTGGAAAGTAGATGAAATCAATACATTTTAAAATGGCTAAGCTCCTTAACTTTAAACAATGTTTCATAAAAAATCATAAAAGTTTTATAAAATTGTTAAGTAATGAAGACTCTATTAATATGGATGATGCTGAAATTAAGGAAATACATTGAAAATTACTTATGTAATCATCAGATTTAGGGATATTACATATTGGGTTTTATATATTATATATAGCATATATGCATTATATATTATATTATATATGACATTGTATATAATATAACATATTATATATTAGGTGTTTCCTGATATATATAAATAGACATAGTTACAGAGATTAGAGAATTCTTAGAAAATACCAAATTCAGGAATTATAAGGAATTAATGAATATAGAAAGAGTAAATATGTCTTTAGCTCTAGTGTTTTTTATTGAAGTCATTATTATGACTATACGAGTTTTACAGATCTTCAAAGCTTTTTATGAAAGTTAACTAGAGTAGACTGTTATTCTAAATCTAATGTTCTTAATGTGAAGTCTATGAACTTGTTTTTTTTCCTTTAAATATTTTGATAACTATATTTCTATATAATTCGTTTTCTTGATAATCCTAGGTAATTTATCTTGTGTATTTAAAAACATTATTCTATAGTAGAAGTGAATCCATGGCACAAAAAAGAACCTGTACTCTACTAGGTTTAGGCAGCATCTTCCACCTATCCCACATTCTCCAATGGTAAAATACAAACAACTCCTCTTTCTTGGAAAAAAAAAGGATAACATTCTTTAGAGCACTTTGAGCTCTTTGGAATAAATATACTAGTTTATTCAAGACATTAATTTTGATAATATCATCATTTTTTTATTGGATAAAGACCAACACCACATTTCAAGTAATAGATTTGAATGACCAGGCTGCTGTATAGCTTGGTTTGGAATGTGCCAATTTGATAAGCAAACAATATGTATAGTTCTTGAAATTGTTTCTTTTAAACTATGTGATTTTTATAAAATGTTAGGATTATTATGAGATAGTATTACAATCTGATAATGGACAGATGTCCATCTTCAAAGTCTTTTTTTTCTGGGCAGTCAGCTCAACAGTCCTTATGTTTTCCAATTAAACTGCAATAAACACACTGAGCAGGAGGTAAAACTTTATTGATTGTCATGGTCTCACATATTTGGCACAACTTGGAGAAAACTTGGGGCATAGTTAAGATACAAATAGTACAGAAAACCTGTGATTTTCTCCAAACAAGGAATTTTTGGTAAAAATTCCCTCCATGAACTGGTATGTCTTTTTAAAATAAGTCAACATTTCACAAGATCATAGGATTTGGAGTTGCATGGTCCCTCAAAGGCCATCTTGGTCAAGCCTCTTATCTTACAGGGGCAGAAACTTGGACCAAGAGAGGTTAAATTACTTGCTCAAGTACATACATGTAGCAGCAAATAACAAGGTTGAGATTTTAAGCAGTGATAGGAGTAGAACAAAGATCCTCTGACTTCAATTCCAGGGTCTTTTTATGTGGCTCCAAAATTTTGGGGAAATGTCTTAGATACATTGAGATAAAGTGAAGGGTCATACAGATGATAGATATCAGAGGGACTGTTAGAACCAAGGTTCTTAACTGTGGGCCCAGCACTCGATGTGCTCTATCATATTGACTCTAAAAAAATATTAAGAATAAAATCAAAATAACTGATTCAGAATATAGTTGTCATTGAAAGAGACTTGATACAATACCAACATTATTTTAAAAGTCAGAAGTAGCTACTGACACTCCACAATTCCTTTATCAATTATCAGATTATGAAAAAATGCCACTTGAAAATCAAAGGGACTTAATTGCAAACATTGGTTAATAAGCAAAGGATTGAAGATTATATCTAGAGGGGTACAGAGAGACCATCTAATCCAACTGCCTCATTCTATAGATTAGGTCCTCCCAACCAACCTCCTGATTTTTATCATTGCTAACGTGAATCAAATTATAAAATTCAACCAACAAGATGCTAGAATACAGAGTAACTTTCATAATTGATCATCTTCAACCTTGCCAAAGAAGCCAGAAAAACCACTAGAAATGATTGTTCTATGAATTCAGATTAGATTATTATTAATACTCATTATTAATAATACTACATCAATGATACAATGTAATTGATTTCTTAATAATATTACTAATAAATTATGATTAATTGATAATATAATTGATAATTATAATTTATTAATTTGTTCCTGGTCTTTTTTTTTCTTTGAAACCTATTATTGTTGCTTTAATGAATAAATAAAAATAGGATAATCCTCCTGTTCTGGAGTTCTGATTTAATCTTGCAATTTCAAGACTCAAAAGGCATCAAAGTAAATCATGATGCAGAGAGGCATATTTTCCCTTTTAGCCTAAAGACTCAGGTACAAAGGGAGCAAAGGAAGCAGATTGCCAGCCAACCAGAAGAAGCTGAAATAGAGAGCAGAATTCCCATCCCTACCAACCAGCTGATCTTTGCTATTCCTTTCCAGCTTCTTTCTTTGTTTCAATCTATGATCAATAGCCAGAAGCATTTCCAGTCTTTTAGCCAAAGCAAGATAAGCAACAAAGCCCAGAATAGACAATGTTGTCCAGGAGGAGGCACAGTGTGTTGTGGTAGAAAGCAGTCTGGATGAAGAGTGAGGAGACCTGGGATGATTTTGTGACTGTCACTGCCCACTACTGTGACCTTCACAGCTTTGCTTTTCCTCTCCAGGACTCAATTCTATCATCAAAAATGGAGAGGGCTGAACTAGAGAAAGAATTCTTGACTTGGGTATGATGGATAGATTTCAGAGCGTCCATGAACTCATATGCAGGAAAAAAAAATTTTAATTCAATATAATTTGTTCCTTTGTAATCCTCTTTTATTTTATGTATTTAAATCATTTCTGTGGAGTTCATAGGTTTCCAAAGGGATTCATGACACAAAAAAGGTTAAGTACTACATTACAGTACTTTTTTTTTCTTTTTGGAGGGCAATTGGGGTTAAATAACCTTCGCAAAGTCACATGGCTAGTAAATGTGTCAAGTGTCTGAGGCAGGATTTGAACTTAGGTCTTCCTGACTCCAGGGCTAGTGCTCTATTCACTGTGCCACCTAGCCTTCCCATTACAGTATTTCTAACTGTAATATCTAATAAGTTAAAGGAAGACCTGAGTTTGAAGCCAGTCTCAAATGCTCAGTAACTGTGTCACCCTGGGTAAGTCATTTAATTTGTTTGCTTTAGTATCCTCATACAGGCAAAATGTGGTCTCTGCCCTTAATGAACTCACATTCAGATGAGGAAGACAATATAGAAAGAATCAGGTGCATATATTATATAGAGAGTATTAATGGCAGGTAATCAGATACATATAATATGTATAGAATGTTAATGGCAGGTATTTAAAAGATGACACTAACTGTAGGGAGGACTGGAAAAGGTCTCTTACCAAAGATGGGATTTGAGCTGAGTCTTGAAAGGAGCTAGGAAGCAGAAGTGAGGAAATAGACCATTCCAGGCACGGAGGACAGCCAGTGAAAAGGCATAGAGTTGAGAGATAAAGAGTCATGTCCACAGAACAGCAACTAGTTGGGATACTATGGGGAATGAAGAGCTAGTGAAATATTTTAACCAGTATTTTTTTCACTAAAGTGCTGTTTTAAGAAAATTAAACTGGTAATAACAAGAAAAGATGAATAGGAAGAACTTCAAATACTTTTCAATAAAGAGAGACTAACGTGTAGTATGGTGCAGTGGTTCATGTAGGAGATTATAAGAACTCCCAACTATTAGTTAAATAAATTAATGATACATTCATTTATCTGCTAATCACATGGGACAATGGAAAAGCCCTAGATTTGTACTTAAAGGAGCTCAATTCTAGCCTCTCTGTGTCACCTGCATTCTGTCAGTGGGCAAATCACTTCTTTGGACCTCAGTCTCTTCATCTGTATGTCATGTGACCTCCAAAAGCCCTTCCAACTATATCAGCCACCTCTGAGCATGACAAGTGTAGAACACTTAGGGGTTATGGTTCATTTGGCAGATTTAATTGCATAAATATCAAGTTTTATTTTTTGATAGAAAAGAAGGGTCAGACCTGTGATTTTCTTGATACTAGGAACTCCTGGTGAAGAAGTATCTTCTTACCAAAGTATATCAGCAACTCTGCGATTTATATAGTTTAAAAAGTGGCCTAGGGGCACTGAAAACTTAGATGACTTTACCAGTGTCCAAGTAGCAAGATGTAGGCCTGGGACCCAGGTATTTTCAATTCAGACTATTTCTTATCCACTGTTGCATTCTGATTGTTAACATCAACTTCATATAATATGTGAAACAAGAAGAAGAAGAAGAAGAGAGAAGACAGAGAAGAAGAAAGAGGAGAAGAAGAAGAAGAAGAAGAAAAGAAGAAGAAGAAGAAGAAGAAGAAGAAGAAGAAGAAGAAGAAGAAGAAGAAGAAGAAGAAGAAGAAGAAGGAGAAGGAGAAAAAGAAGAAGAAAAGAAGAAGAAGAAGGAGAAGAAGAAGAAACAAGAAGGAGACCTGGGAATCCATAGAAAGATAAAAGTCAGTACTGGATTCATGACTAAATCAGTGAAGAAACAACACAGCCTTACAAACCATAGCTTTGATCACACACAAACTAACCTGATATAGAAGGTCAAGTGGAAGGTGCATTGGTGCAAGTTACTGACCAGCTTGTTGGCAGCTGCCTGGTACTCAGCATGCACTAAATTAGTTGGGAAGAGAGCCAGGTATAAAAATGCATTTCTCTCCATTCTACAAGTGATGCTGAAGACTCTTTACTTCCTATGGTCCCTTCCAAGAGTGTTAGGACCACAGCCAAACTTTCCCAGTCTAAGTTGTGTTTGAAAGAGGAGAAAAAAGAGAAAAGCTAATGTAATTGTTATTGACCCTCAATCTTTCTGTTTCCTACCCTACTCTCATGTTTTCAAAGTTTAGGAAACCTTAATTGATTTTTTTTTAAGTAGAAGTAATTTCAACCACCAGTGTTCAGGGATATATAATCTCTCTTTCCTTTACACTATTCATCTTTATGGTGTGTTACATTTGCATGGAATTTTATAATTGTTATTACAAGTGAAAAACTGGAAAAAAACCCATGAAATATCTTTTATTTGTTGATTATTTTGATCCTCAAAACAGCCTAGTGAGGTCATTAGCGTGATTCTATGACCTCCATTTTATATGGCAAACTTAAGGATCAAACCCGAGGTTATTATGTGACTTGTTAGGGTTCATGTGTCTTCTAAGTAACAGATATAAATGTAGAATCCGGGTCTGTCAATTCCAAGGTCAAAGTTTTTTGTGCCTCTCCTTGGTACACTCCATGCAGAAATAGCTGTGACAACCATTTTTAACTATTAACTCAGGAAAAAATCTTTCACTTCTTCAATGTTTATCAACAGATTTATCATTTTTAAAGAAATTCCAAAGTCTTTTTGGAGAATATAGATATTTTAAGATCTATTTTTTTCTAGACTTAGCAAATTTTAGGGAAGAAAAGATCATAAACCAGGTAGCAAGTATAAGTGATACAATCAATATTTTTTTATTATATCATTAAAGTCACTTCATCTACCTGGGCCTCAGATGTCTCATCTTTAAAATGAAGGGGTCAACTAGATAATCACTTAGGACCCTTCCAGCTATAATGAACTATTAAAATGTCTATGAAATATCTAGAAATATGATGGACTAGACTATTATCAATAAAGAAGTATATTTTCCTTTATTTCATCATATATTCTTCTTTATTTCTTGAGGAGGTATATTGATTCCAATTATATAAAGATGGTCATACTTCTGAATAGGACATCTGAAATTCATATTTTTCAGAGATTCAATACAAAGTAGAGATAGGAATTGGGACAGGAAGTAGAACTGTGATTTCACAAATACTTGGAACTTACAAATGATGAAACTTCCTCTACCAATATAAACTATGATATCTGCATCTTATAATCATAGATAGTTACTCAGAGCACTAAGTGGTTAAATGACTTGCCCAGAATCACACACCCTATGTGTCAGAGGCAAGATCTGAACACAGGTCTTCCTGAATTTGAAATCAACTCTCCATTTATTCAATTCTTCCTATAAATTATATGCAAAAGCTCAATAAGATAATGTGTACAGAACTATCCATTGTTATCATTACTATCATTAATGTAAACTTAATCTCATTACCCATCTGTAATTTATGTATGGAGATTGACAGGTAAATATCAGTTTATGAGGAACTTGTGACAGATCAAATCAGCAAGTCAAAAAAGCATTTACTAAGTCCCCATTTTGTCCCATGCCTTGGCCCTTTGTCAACAGGCTCTATAATTGGTGTGTATGAAGTCAGTAGCCAGGAAAATACAATGAATTCCATTGGTCTCTAGAGATCTCAAACACAAGATTTTGGTCTCATTAACATGGTACTCCAACATGTGTTGCAAGCAGGTATAATAGTGTATCCACTCAAATGTCTTCTCTGACATGAAATTATCAAAAGGAAAACTGAGCAGTATTAGTATCATTCAGTGCAAAAATTGATTCAACAAATATTTATGAAGGCTAGTAGTGGACAGTTAGTAGTTCAGTGAATAGAGAACCAGGCCTAGAGTCAGGAACACTCATCTTCCTGAGTTCAAATCTGGCCTCAGACACTTATTAGCTGTGTTGACCCAGGACAAGTCACTTAACCTTGTTTGCCTCAATTTCCTCATCTGGAAAATGGACTGGAAAAAGAAATGCAAACCATTCCAGGGTCTTTGCCAAGAAGATCCCAAATGGGCTCATGAAGAGTTGGGTATAACTGAAATGACTCAACAACAACAAAAGCAACAAACAGTACTCAACAACAGTACTGGACCATTTTGTATCAAATGACTATTTGTTGTATTAAAAATCATAGGTGATATTTGGAATAACTAACAGCATTTCTAAATACTTCTTTAAATAAAGATGATGAAGGCTAACTTAATTTTAAATGGAATATTTTGAGTGTAATTAGCATCTTGTACAATATCCCACCACAAGTAAAATAAATAGCCTTAAAATTCAAGAAAAATAATATTACTTTTCGGGAAATGACATGAAGACTAGTTCCTAAAAAGACAGCTTCAGTGTTTTAAAATGTCCTAAGTACTTATTGGCTGAAGGAAAAGTGATGATTTATGGCATACCTATGATCTACAGTATGATTTTAGTGTGATTATAAAGCTGTCAGTATGAGATACCCTACCTATATCTGTCTCTGTCGCAATAAATTTGCCTCATCCTGTATATAGTTACCAATGGCTATGGTTCTTTTTCATTTCTTTAAAATTCAAAACCTAATTAGAGTATTTCATGCACCTAGTGACATTGTATTCTGTCATATTTGTGTCATAACATGATTTTTGCTTTGAGTTGGTCTAACTTATCTTGTTTAAGAGCAGAAGTATGACTGGAATGGATTTGCCAGAGCCCAGAATACACTCATTTTGTTTCATTAAGCATTTATTAAATGCCTTCTATGTCCTAGGCAACGTGGAATGTGTTAAGGACTGACTCTCTCTCTCGCTCTCTCTCTCTCTCTCTCTCTCTCTCTCTCTCTTTTACACACACACACACACACACACACACACACACACACACACACACACACACACCAAAAGAAGACAGTTCCTATCTTTCAGGAGCTTGTCTTCTTTTAGGGGAGGGGGAGGGAATAGGATAGATGTACCCAGAAAAAATACATGAAATATAGACAATAATGACAAAGCAATGCAGGGAGGGCCTCACAACTGGGATAATCAGGAAAAGACTTTAAAAGGAACTAGAAGTTCTATGAGGCAGAGGGGAAGACAGGGAGCCTTCTAGAAATAAGAAAGCAGCCTGGGCAAAAATATGGGCAGGAAAAGAAATGTGGATTAGAAACAGCAAAGTCTTCACCAGCTATTGAAAAGTATTTGCAGGGAACAGGAAGATAAAGAAGGGGGATAGGGTTTTTTTTGTTGCTTTAAAAAAATTGACAAAATAAGTGGTTTCCATAATTACTTTTACTAAATTGACAGTTTTTTTTTGTCTAGTTTTGTTTTTTATTGTATGGGAGGGGAGGGGTAAGAGAAAGTGAGAAGGTTATAAATCTTCATGATTGGGATGATGGTGGTACCTTCAGTAACAGAGAAGTTAAAGAAAGAGAATGATTTCAATTTTTGTAATATGGAGCTTAAAATGTTTATTCAGCATACAATTCTAAATGTCAATAGGCTGTTGGAGATGTGAGACTGGAGATCAGGGGAGAGGTTAGGTCTAGATAAAAAGATCTGTGAAACAGTTGTATAGATATTCTAATTGAATCCATCGGGAGCTGATGAGATCACCAAGTGATATAATATAGAGGGAAATTAGAAGAGGACCCCGGACAGAACTTTACAGACCCCCACCAATAGTGGGTGTGACCAAGATGAATATTCAGCAATGGTGACTGAAAAGAGTGGTCCAAAGAAAAAAAACAGACAGTAGTATCATGTAAAACTAGAAAGACCAACATAAAGGAGAAGAGAGAGATCGACTTTATCAAAGGTTGCAAGAGAGGTCAAGAATGAAGAGGAGGGAGAAAATGTCATTAGAGTTCATGATTAAGAGATCATAACCTGAAGGAAGCAGTTTCATTGAATGATGAGGTTAGAAGCCAAAATGCAGAGTTAAGAAAAGATTGAGAAGAATGTGTAGGTATTGATGGTAGACAGCTTTCTCAACAAGCTTAGGTAAGAGAGGTAAGATGTAGGATAATTGCTAGTGGAAATGGATGAGTAAGTGAGGGTTTTTTGAGGATGGGGAAGATGTGGTTGCACTTTTTGGCAATAAGAAAGCAACTGGAAGAAACTGAAGATTAATGAGAGTAGGAATGATAAAGCAATCTGGGGGAGAAGATGAGATATAATGGGATTACTTGTATATTTCCTGGTTCTGCTTACTTCACTTTGCTGATTCATATGCCTTCTCTTTATGTGTTTATTATAATCATCATTTCTTATAGCAGAATAATATTTTATTATACTTTGGTGCCAATGTTTGTTTAGCCATTATATTACCCAGTCAATGGGCATATACTTTGATTACAATTCTTTGCTACTACAAAAACTGTTACTGGTATACATGGGGCCTTTTTTTTAGTCATTGAACTCTTTAGGATATATGTCTAGAGTGGAATCTCTGAGTCGGTGAGTGTAACCAGTATAGCCACTCTCTCTATATTCACAAATTGCGTTTTAGAGCCCTTGAACTAATTCATATGCTCACTTCATATGCTCATTCATGTGTCTATCCTTTTCAATATATCCCACATTGACCATTCCCAATTTTGGTCACGTTTGCCAATTTGCTGAATGTAAAATGAAGCCACACAGTTGTTTTGATTTTATTTCTCTTTTTATTAATGATTTGGAATTTTCTTTTGAGATCTATTTGTTCATTTCCTTGTATTACTTATCTAGTACAAGAAATGATTTTTATGTATACATATGTGTATGTACATGTTTGTGTATATACTTATGTAATAACTATATGTATATATGCATATATGTATGTTTAGTTATTCATATATCTTGGATATAATACCATTATTGGACATGTTTGCTACACAAAATTTTCCCCACTCTTTTGCTTTACTTCATATACTAGTTGCATTAATTTTGTTCATGCAAAAGTTTTAAAATGTTATGTAATTGACATTATCCATTTTATTTTTTTTAATTGCCTATAATCCCTTGTTTGGTTAAGAATTCACACACCTAATAGCTATGAAAGATATATAATCTGCTTTCCTTCCAATTTTTTTATGATATCTTTAATGTTTGGGTCATCTATTCATTTTTAATTTATTGTGATCTATGATAAAAGCTTTTTATGTCAATTTAACTTCTGCCAGATTCCATTCCAGAGTTTTTCCAGTGATATTCTTGTATATAAAATAATTAATTCTTTTTTACATAGCCTAATTATATAACCTTTCTTCCTTATCTGTTTCCAAAATAGTGTTATATACAACTATTAAGTATTGACAGAGTACATTTAACTGCCTCTTTTTAGTGGTCTCCTATAATAATGGAAAACATTGATGTGAAATTTTCTTGGCATGCTATAGTTCAATAACTTCTTATTTTCTTGGTGTACAATGAGAAATAATAACCCTCTTAATTCTCATTTTGTTGTTTCACTAAATTATCAACAAATAAAAATATTTATTATTTTTATGTATGGTTCAAGGACTAAGTTTAACCCCTCCTACCAAACATAATGAAATGTATTTGTACTTTATCAGTGATTATTTTCTTTATAATTGCCAAAATAAGTTCTTTCTTAGACCTCTTCCCTTATTTATCACAACTTATTAATCATTTACACTATAGTTAGCTGCTTTAGTTATTTGGCTTCAGAAAATATAACTTCATGTTAATATTTTCAGTTGATAGGAATTCACTTAGAAAAATACCCTTACCACTAATTTTTCTGAAGGGTTTGTACTTCTTCCAAATTGTCTAAGTTGTCTGGGTCCACTTGCAAATGATGATAGGACAGCAAATGAGATAAATTAATAGAATTGGTAGTGCTTAATAGTTGGTTAATAAGAAAAATATAAAATGATGGATAAGAGATAGGAGAAATTGTTTTCAAACATGACAGTTACAAACACAAGCATTTTTGAAATTTTGGAATTAGCAGTCTTTATTTGGTTTATAAGGACAGATTAAAATGATAAATTGGGGTAGGAGAAAACAACTATTTTAAAATGTGATAAAACTTGTGCTTTGGGGAAAAAATTAAGTTATCTCTGCTTCTTTTTCAGGAGAACTATCCCTTTCCCCATGAAGAGCCCCTTTCATGTTAGTTAAATTGACAAAGTTTTAAAGACTTTCTGAGTCTTAAGAGGTCAAACACCAACTTTGTACAATTCCAGCAAGACAGTACTATGATGCTGCGTTTTAGTTTAATTTACAAAGAAAAAATAGAAATACATAGAACATAACGAAGGTTAGAATAGAGCTCGTAATCTTAATTATGCATTCAGCAGTATTATAAATGACTAAAGATTACTTCCAATGTTTGGTATAATCTTACAGTGTGCAGATGTGGTTCCCTTTGGTATATGCCATCTTTACGAAACTAACAATTTCCATAATACTGTCACATTCTGCATGGGAAGCAGATTTACAGATAGGTAATCCATGTAAGGTATTTTAAAGACAGCTTATTAAAGGATTGAGGCCTGCTGTTAAATTACATATGCTTTCAATTGCTATGAGGAGCAAACAGTGTCAAGAAATACAGTAATTTAGCTAGGGCCAGAGAAAGGACTATTTAAAGTTTTGATGATAGATCCTTTAACTTAAATGTTTTTTATCAGTTTTATATCAATTCCATCCAAATACTGTGTTTTCTTTTATACAATGTACTTTTTAAACCAGCATGTTTAGAGTACCCATGTTATAAAATGGAAATATTTTCTTAAAACCAATAAACTGAGTTTACAAGATGCTTTTCATTTCTAGTCATCACCTTTGCTGGTGGTATTCCTTGCTAGCAATGCCTAATTTGCATTTCTAATATGGCTAATTATTAATGGCTCAAACACAGGTCAAAATCATGATATTTATTTATGCCATATTTTTCTGCATTATCTGTTCCTCCAATGAACTCTGATAGCAGCCATTCAACTCAATAGTTAGTTACATACTGTATAATAACTTGCAGATTCAACTGCTGAGTCACAGTCTAAGATGATGGACAATTGACAGGTAACACAAGAGTGTAGAAGGAAACATAAATGTATCAATTTTAGAAAGAGGGAAGAGCATGAAAACCATAGACCAGTTTTCTTTACTTCAATTCCTAGGAAAATTCTAGGACACGCTATGGAAGCAATAATTAATAAGAAAAGCAGTGACCACAAAAATTCATTATGGCTTTGTTGAGAATTATTCCTGGCCAGAATAGCTTCATTTCCTTTTTTAGCAGTGTAGATCAGGTGCTTGCTAGAAATTGTTCACTTAGATTCTGAAATTGGAAAAAAATTCTATTATAATATTCTTGTTGAAAAGGTGGAGACATATGAACTAAGTAATGGTCCAATTAAGTGGATTTGGGACTGCTTGAGTAGCCAGACCCAAAGATTATTCAAGTCATTATGGTTCACTGTCAACTTAGAAAGAAGTCAACAATTGAGTGACCCAGAGATCTGTGCTTGGCCCTGAAGTGTTTAATATTCCTCTCAATGATTTAGACTAAAATGTGCTTGTCATATTTATCAGTTTTTTTTGATGAAACAAAGCTGGGCAAAATAACTAACACCAAGATTGCCAGAGTCAGGGTCCAGATCTTGACTGGACAGAAACCTAAGATGAAATTATTTTTTTGGATCAAACCTATGATTTTATCAGTGTTGGAAGCTCCACCCTACCAATTAATATATGTTGGCAATGTAGTCTGAAAATGCTTCCAGTATATGTCAGAAGTCTAGATCTTCTCAAAACCAAGGCTAGTTTCTTCTCCATGCTGCTTCTAAGATGAAAACTTAATAGAATTCACAGTGGAATTTTTTGAAGTGTAAAAGCTAGAGACATTGTTATTTTGTGATTAATAAATTGTCAAATTGGCTATGACACTTTCCCACAATTAAAAACCACTATTAACCAGTACAGAAATTGATGCTTAACCAGATTAAGGGACAAGACAGAAAGACATGAATATCATTGGTAACTCAACTAATACTCTTTGTGCCTGTGTACTGCACATTGTTCTTCGGTGAGATTTAAAAAAAATCAACTTCACATTTACATTCTGAAGGAGGATACTAAATAGGATGAAGTTTGTCAAGTCCACATCATATATATATGTATATATATATGTATATGTATATATATATATTAGGCATAAGTAAGAAAATATTTGGGAAGGAGGGGTGAAGTATGATAGCCATTTTTAAATATTTAAAGATGTGTCATGTCAAAGAGAATTAAACTTCTTATGTTAGGTCCAAGAAAGCAGAAAGAGGAAAAATGGTTTAAAGAGGAAAAATGGCAAATTTAGGGCCTGATATAATGAAAGACTTTGCAACAATTAGTTCTGTCCAAAAGTAGAATGGGACATCTGGGGAGGAAGAGGAACTTCAAGCATATAAGATTCCTGCTGTAGTTTTTCAAGTAAAATATTAATGACTATTTGTCAAATTTATTGTGAATGAAATTCTTTCTTGGGTATAGGTTGACCTAAATGGTTGATGAGTTCTCTTCCACTAATGAGATTTCATGAAATTATTCTTTAAGCATGTGTCTGAGTCTTGTCTCAGCCAAATTGAAAGGGTTAGACTAAATGCTCTCTTAGTTCCTTTGTAACTTTTCTGTTTGAAGGTCCTGATGAGTAGTAACTATGCTTTCTTTCATCTCCTTCATAGCATATTATACAAGCAGTAGGTATTCAACAATTATATGCTGGTTTGATCTGAGATAAGACTTGGCTATCTTCTGTTATGTGAAGGCAAAAACTCTCATTCGTCCAAATAGAGTGAAACATGTCCTTCCTAAGTATTCACTGTCTATGCCCTCCTCATTCTCTTTGCACTTCTTGTATGTTAAATATTTAAAAACAGTTTTTGGTAGACTAACTCATGTTCTTCCTGGCAAAGAAAGGCAAATCTAATTGAATTCAGTATGTATTTATCAATAGCCTAATAGGTATAAAGCACAATAGAATTAAAAAGAAAAAATGGAAACAGTTCTTGCCCTCTAAGTGTTTATATTCTACTGAAATGGGGTACATCCTGTGCCTGGATAAGTACATAGAAAATCTATATGCATAAAAGAAAGAAATTATAGAGGAGAAAGCATTAACAAGTGGGGTCATCAAGAAAGACTTCATGTAGGAAGTCTTACCAGAGGGAAGCCTTGGAAAGAATTAAGGATTCTAAGGTACAGAAGTAAGAAGGAAGAGTATTCTAGGCATAGAGAAATCCTGGAAGAAAAGCACAGTTAAGGGAATGTTTTTTACAGAGAATAGTAAATAGCTCAATTAAAATGAAATGTAGAGTACACAAGAGAAACAACATGAAACTAGACAAGATGATAAACTGAAGCCAGATTGTGAATGGCTTTAAATACCAAACAGAGGTGTTTCTTTTTTATGCTAGAGGAAATAGGGATTACTGAAGTTTGGGAAAGCATGGGAATGATGTGATCAGAACTGTGGTTTAGAAACATAAATTTAGCAGCTGTGAGGATGGATGGACCAGATCAGGCTGGACTTGGAATCAGGAAAAACAATTGGTTGCCTGATACAATGGCCAAACAGGAGGTAATGGGGAACTTCTAGGCTTGTGACTGTGTGAGTAGTTAAAAGTGGATGTATCGGAGAGATATTGCAAAAATGTAGATTTGAGAAGTATTGGCATCTAATTGGATGCATAGACTGAAGGAGATTGGGAGACTCAGAGATGACTCCAAAGTTGCAAATCTGGGTGACTAGAAGGAATATAGACTTGTCAATGGGAAAAGGCAAATTTTGAAGAAGGAGGTTTGAAGAAAAAGATAAATTCAGTATGGGACATGAGTTTGAGATGCCTATGGGTGACAGACAGTTTGAAAAGGCAGTTAGGATATAGGAGCTCAAGGAGTCTGGAAGTGGATATACATATGTCTGAGTCATTTGAGTAGAGATTGAAGAGATAAGAGTTTAGTAGAAGTTTAATTCAGGTTTTATTCTTTATTCAATGAGAAGTTCAAGTGGAGATGCAAGCCAAATCATTTTTAGAATTATGTAGTTTAGTGCTTACTTTTTTTGATTCCAAATCAAGTGTTGGTTGTTTTATTAAGTTCATGTTACATTGATAACAGTACTCTGGAGGAGACTGGCAGATTGTAGAAAGGCTGACATCTAAAGTATACCGTTGGTTATTAATAGTAACAAAATGAAGTTCAAGCAATTGCCTTGTAAAATTAAAGTTTCATTGTCCCCCTACCTTTGAACATTAGAATGTTATTCATATTTTTTAAAATAGGAAATACTATGCTATGCCATGTATCTTTGGCCCATTATTGGAATTAGATTACAAAACTTCAGCATCAGGGTTCCTTCAATTTGCTTTATACTGATAATTTGATGCTTTCTCTATATTTTATATTGTATTCCAGTTCCCATATGACCAAAAATGATGGTGGCTTTTTTGATTATTTTAGTAGAGTGGAATAGGAAATAGGAGGAACATACAATGTCAAAGAATTGCACGTTCAGGATAAAAACAAAAAGGGAAGGTAGGACTCAGAGAAACACAATGACTGCTTCTTCACTGCTCTAAGTTCCTTAATAGCAGTGCACTGCAGGCTCATTTAACCAGTGTCAAATATATGCAACACTAAATCCATTTGGATTTAATTGCAATTTGGGGGCCTTCCTCTAAGGTGCTATCAACTGAATATTTTGCCACTGAAATTAAGTATAAGGAAAATTTGACATTTAGTTCCCTCTTTGTAATAAATGAAAGGTAGCATTTTTATTTTGAAATATTTATAGTGTAAATTACTAAAATGGTATGTCTATCCTATTCTAATAAATCTGTTTTCACATAAGTGCTAGAGGTTAATGGCTAGATTTTAAATTGCATTACATTTTGATAATAAGTAAATGTCTAAGACAAGATGATTTTATTAAAGAGATTTTGGAGGCTCTGATTTCTGTCTTTGAAAAATAATAATTCACATTTGCACAAACTTTAAAGTGAAATGTGAATCCTAATAAGTAGTTCTCCAAAGTATTAGCTAGTATTTTTATTATTTTAAAATGAGCATTTCTTTGGGATATAGTAGAACTTCTTAAAGTCTTCTTATAATAAGATTTTTCCATTTTGCAATGACATCCCCCCCATATTCATATAACACCTCTCAACAGTGAATAATGGCAGTGATTCTACTGAAAATTAACTTTGAATTAATGCAGTGTAACTATGATCAAATATTGATCAGTTTTTCTTATTTTGTGCATGGTTGCAAAGTGAGAAATATAGTGCAAACTCCCAAATAATTTCATTAATTAAATGAAAAAAAGAATTAAACTAGCTAGACAAAAGTAAGAAATAAAATTTTCAAAAGCAACATCTAATAACTCTATGCTGGTAATGTTATTACAGTATTTATTATCATCAAGTACTAATTTCATTTTTGTTTATGAAGAAAATAATTTAGGCAGCATAAACTTAGCTCTTCTAGTTGTTTTTTGAAGGTCAAACAAAATTCAAAATTATTACTGAAAAATGAAATGTAAATACCTAGATCTTTGATAACAAAGTAATTAAAATGTATGGTTTTGCCTACTGTGTATAATAAGGGCTTATATTTGATCAACCATAAAAGTTATTTAATCATTTTAACCTTGGAATTATACCCCCACACACATACACATACAAAACCCTACTTAATAGAAGTTAACTGAGATGTATTAAATTATCACAACATCAAGAAGGCTATGCAAGAGGGCACTGAAAATTCTAACGTAGTTTATATCTGCCATAATAGTATAGCAGGTTGCATGGCAACCAGTGGCTGTGGATTTTAAAGTTACTTTTTCTTTATTTATTTTAGTAATTTTTCCAGATTTAATTGGGTATTCTAGGATTCTGAGATCCAGAAATAATTTGTTTTGACCCTAATTCAAAGATCTGGTTTCGAACCTTACCTTTGACACATACTAGCTGTGTGACATTGGGTACATGAGTTGACCTTTCAGTACTCCAGGCAACACTTTATTTCTATAAGTTGCAGAATAGGTGCCATCCTGCCTTGATAAAGCAAGTTTCCTCATGAAATTACAGATAGAATAATTTAGCAGAAAACCTCTCTGATAAGCTTGCTTTGTCTTTTCTAATTCTTTAGAGTTCAGCATTCTCAGAAGTAATGGTCATATCTAATGTTTGAAATGCATTTTTATAAACTTAGGAGAAGGTTGTCTTTTGTTAGGATCTGTTGCTCAAAAAGAGGCAAAATCTCTGAACACAATGTGTAGTATTTATTACATGCACTTTCTTGAAATTGAAATCTATAACTGTGTATTTTGAATCCTCTCTCACATTCTGCTGTGCACATGGCAATGCTTTTTTTCCTTTTCATATTTTGAATCTGTTTTAGTATTTAAGTTTATGTTTCTTTTTTCTTAGTGTGTATTTGTTTTATAATTTTTATAAAGGATTGAAAGTTAAAAAAAGAGGCAAAAACTTCTGAAAGAACTATTACAGAAAGTCATTTCTCTGAGATTTTATGAGCTAAGTAACATTTAGTGGCTTATAAAACATTAAAGCTTCCTGTCTGTGATTTTTCTGCTTAATTTGTTTTTCTCAGTAATCTAGCAATCCTTAGCTAAAATTAACATTATTCTGAAAATCACTTGGTTGATATACTCAGTTTTATTGATGGCTTCTGTTGTTGCACTATAGTCATTTCTGGATATACCTCCCTCCCTTACTTCCAACACTGTCACATATAGCCTCCCTTGTAACATTGAAATAGAGTTAAGTATAACCAACTGACCCAGTGGTAAAATCTAACAATGTATAGGTAACATTCCACACCTGTAGTCACTCACTTCTTTACCAAAAAGAGCAAGGAGTTTCCTCATCTGTCCAAGGTGTTTAATTATTACAGTTACTTAATATTTTATATCATTTGGGGTCCTTTTTGCTTATATTCACTTATATTATTATATATCACTTATATTGTATTGTGTTGTTCTCCTGATACTGCTTACTTCACTCTAGATCAATTCACAAATTTTTCCACTGTTCCTTTCAATTCTTTGTTTGTTACTGCTTATGACACAATAATGTTTCATTACATTCATATACCACAGTTGGTGCAGCCATTCCTCAGCTGAAGAGTGCCTGCTTTGTTCCAAGTTTTGCACAACCACAAAATATACATGTGTGTATGTATATATAGATTATAATATGGGATGTAATATGTATGCATATAACACTATATTACATACAAAACATTGTTAATATGTTGGTATATCTTGGACTTTTCCTTTTGTATTTTACTTCCTTGGGAGCATAAGACCAAGTGTGGTATTTTTGGGTTAAAGTGTTGGAATAGTTCAGTGACTTAATTTTCTCTCCTTTTGTTTTTTTTTTCTATAAGTCATTAAATTCTTGACTGAATTACAATCAACACAGAAGCACTTGCTACCCTATTTAAAGTAAACATTTCTAATCAAACTAAAATAGAAATAGGTTTGAGCAAGTAAGGAAGCAGAAATAATCTTTAAAATGAATGTCCTAATATGAAGCTACAACAGTGATTTTGAAAGAGAAAGATGGAAAGTGTGCCATGCCCTCTCATAATGGAATTATCCATACCCTGCCTTAACAACTGTAAAAATGGTGCAAGAGAAAAACAAATATGCCTAATTTAATGTTTCCAAATATGTGCAAGCAAGATTATTCCTCTGGGAGGTGTGAGTGCTGGGTAAAAATACATTAGAGTTTTTATAATGATGGTTTTAAAGTTATTTCTGCACAATACTGTGTGTCAACAAGGAACTACAGTCATTTTGGAAAGATGAAGCATATTTTCATGAGCCAAGGGTATGTTCTTTTAAACATAAACAGAAATCATCCCACCAGACATTACAGGTTTGCTTTGCTTGCACTATAGCCGTCTGTCATACTACATTTTTTTCTCTAGACTTTAGATGATTTAACTCTTGATCACTCATTTTATAATCAACAGCCAAGTGCAGAATGTAACATAATTAAAACATCTTGGATTGTGTGACATTTCACGAATAAATTCAAAGAGAATTGGTTATCACAGCTGTAGTATGAATAAATCTATTGTACAATGTTGTTGAGATGGGTTGCTGATTGTTTGACAGGAAGTGTCTGCTCAGCCTTCTTAAAGGACTTATTCTGTTTGGGTTTTGAAAGAAGATGTGTGTCCCCTTCTTTCCGTACGCTCTGAGCATTAGTTTCAGTAAACAATAAATAACTGGGGCATTAAGGGAAATGACAATTCCATCCGATTCAGGGGCTTACCACCCTGATTGAGAGTACCTGTAACATGGAGGTTTGTGGTGCTTATAAAATAAGAATGCATGTGAACATGCTTCAGAAATAGGAATAATAAAAACTGTCACACATACCATGTGCTTAAAGGTGAAGAATGTGCTTTCTTATTTGCTTATCAAGGACTGTAAGAATACCTCATAGGCATTATCATCCTCATTTTGGAGATAAGAACACTAAGGCTAGACCTAATTGCATGACTTGTCCAGGGTCTCAGGGCTAGTGAAAATCAAAAGTAGATTTGACCATATATATCTCCTCTGACCCCAAGTTGAATGTTCTTTCTGCAATACAATGGTGTTCTATAAGAGTCTAAGTTATAAGACAAGGTGCCCACTAGACAGAGTGGTCTTCAAAGGCATGTGAACCACTTTGGATTTGGATTCACGATCTTGTCTGTCTCACACTTAGGCAAGATTTATGTTGTCATAAAACATGAAAAGGAGCATAAAAGACATGATGGAAGAAGAAAAGGAGTGAGACCAGTAGGAGCACTGAAATTAAGAGGTGTTAGGGAAGGCTTCCCGTAGAAGGTGGGCTGTCAGAACTTAAAGGAAGCCAGGAAGGTCAATAGGCAAAACATAGGAAGAAAAGCACTCCAAGCATGGGGGAAAGCCAGAGAAAAAGCCCAGAGCAGGAAATGGACTGATTTGTTTGTGTAACAATCCCAAGGCCAGTGTTACTGAAATGAAGAGTATTTGTTGAGGAGCAGCATATAAGAAAACTGGAAAGGAAGGAAGGATAGGTTATGAAAGGCTTTGAATGCCAAACAACATATTTTATATTTGCTCCAAGAGGTAATAGGGAGCTACTGGAGTGTATTGAAGGAGAGGTGATATGATCAGACCTGCATTTTTGGAAAATTACTTTATAGTAGCTTAATGGAGAATAGATTAGAGTGTGGAGAGACTTAAGGCAGACCCACAAGGAGGCTGATGAAGGCCTGAACCAGAGTGTGGGCAATATCAGATGAGTGAAGGGAGCATATTTGAATGATGTTGAAAAAATGAAATGGTATTAACATTCTACAATATTATGAAAGGTAGGATGGAGGTAGAGGTTAGGAGAAAAGATAATGAGTACTGTTTTAGAAATATTGACTTTAAGATGTCTACTGGACATGCAGCCTAAAAGGCAATTGGAGATGCAAAGTGAAAGTTTGGGGCAGGAATGGGAGATAGGGGAATCATCATTAAATCCATGAATGCTAATTAGATCATTAAATGAAATAGTATGGAAAGAAAAAAGAAATCCAAGACAGAACTCTGTGAGACACTTATGGTTAGAAAGCATCATCTGAAGGAGAATCCAGCAAAGAAAACAGAGAAAGAGAGGTCAGATAGGGAACAAGGTAACCAGGAGAGAGAGGTCTCCCAAAAGCCCAGAGAGAAGAGTGTGGAGGAGGAGAGAGTGATCAGCTGTATCAAAGGCAGCAGAGAGGTCAAGAATAAGGATGAGAAAAGGCCATTAGATTTGGCAATTAGGAGATCATTAGTAACCCTGGAGACAGTTTTGTTGAACTGCTAAGGTCAGAAGCCAGATTGTAAGGGGTTAAGCAGAGAGAAAGTGGAAGCACCAACTGTGGCCTTTTTCAGGAGTTCAGCTGCAAAGATCACCCAGGCTCAAAGAGATCCAGACATCTCTCCATATATTCTATAGGAAGGGATTCTTGTTCAGATATGGAAGGAACTAAATTGGCTGTAAAGTCAACTTTCATGCTACAGAATATGCCAGTGAATTGGATAGCCAAAAGGATTACAATGTGAGAGATTATGAGCTCATCAATAGAGCTCTGACCTGAAATTGACAGCATTTTAGATTGAAAATCATAATTGATCTTTTATTTACTTGTTGCATGTTAGGATATAGAAATGATTAAAATATATGACAGTTAGATAACTACCATTTTCCCCTTATATTTGAACATATTTCTGAGAGGTGCATTATTTATATATTTTGGAGCCACTGAAGTGATCAAGTTTAGCTAAAAAGAAATTAGTTATCTATTGGTCTTGCTTTCAATTATGTAAGGCTACATGACTCCAATGGCAAATTTATCTCATTTGCCTAGATGATATTCTCATATTTGTTAGGTCATTTGAGAAACATCTGTATCATTTAGATAAGATATTCTCTCTTTTCGGGGAAAGTAAGCTACAATTACACTTCCAGGAAGTACTTCACCTTTTTGCAGGAATCCAAAGTTCATTTTCTGAAGGGCTCTTTATCTGTGGTTATTTGGATCAGTTGACTAGCAAGAAGACAGGAATTAAGAATTAAGAAATCAATTCGCTTCGTTATGTCCTCTGACCACACACTATACCCCAGTACCCAGTTAGTCAAGGCACAGAGCAGTGTTATTCTTGTCATGGAAACCAAGAAGCAAAAGTGTAGGCCAATAAAAATCAGCACAAATGCACCATCCAATTAAATAAGCTCAATAAACATTTACTAAGTCCCTATTTAGTAGTTATACAGCATTGTTCTAGGTATTTGACATACAAAAGCAAAAACAAAGAAAAAATTAAATAGTTCTTGCCTGTGTGGAGCTTACATTCTACTGGTGGGGAATAGGTCTCTCATGTGCAAAGATAAGTGTATTTACTTATTAGAGGTTTTAGTGTAGGTATTATAAAATAGAAAATTATCCAGAGGGAAGTTCAGTGAAGACTTATAAAGATGGCTTTTGAATAAGGCTTTAAAGCAGGAGTTCTTATCTAGGAGATCTGTGAACTAAACATATATATATATATATATATATATATATATATATATATATATATATTGATAAATGTATTTCAAAATAATTAGTTTCTTTTGTAATTGAATGTGTTTTTTTTATCTTTTACATTTTAAAACATCATTCTTAGAAAGAGTCTGTGGGTTTCACCAGATTGCCAAAGGGGTCCATGAAACAAAAAAAAGTTTAAGAATGTCTCATTTAAAATCACTGAAAGGATAGTGTTGTTCATCATTACTAGAAAAGTCACACAAACCACATTGATACCAGACCCTTTTCCCTGCCTAATATTTACACTCAGTGAATGCAAAGGAATGTCAACACAGACACAGACACAGACATAGACAACTGCTAATAACTAGGGGAATAGGAAAGGCTTTATGTTGGAAGAAACATCTGAACTGGTCCTTGACAGAAGCTAGGACTTCTATGAGGTAAAACTGAAAAATGAATCCATCCCACGAATGGGGGAACCACTTGTGCATAAGTTGGTGATCATACCATATGTAGGAAGGAATTTTCAACACAGTTTCACTGGAACAGAGTTATGGACACAATTCTCTAACAGAAAATGATTTTTCTAAAAAATACATTCTCATTCAATAAAAAAATTATTTATAGGTATTACAATGCAATAATGTTCTTTGAATGGAGCTAACTGGACTAATATAATTTTAGACACAGCCCTTGGTATGACTTTACTAGAAATTATATACATAGATAAACATCACTTTCATGAAAAAATGCTTTCATGAAATTTTAAAATAGACTTAAGTTTAGGATTTATAAAAAAAAACTATAAAAATGTAATCAACAATATGATGCTCCTCTATTTCCAGCAACATTATTATGTTTTTGTCTAGATCAATAACTTCTGTGTGTTCTGTGCATGCAGCTTTTTGGGAGCTGCCACTTGGAGCAGTCCTTAAAATATGTTGTAAAATAGTAGATACTTTAAATAATCAGAAAGAGCTCACATCCCACCAGCATAATAAGCACATCAAGCTTCTAGGAAAACCTAAGTCACTCCTGATCAGTTAGATCAGAATATTGTTGTTGGATTTATATTTGTCCAGATCTTCCAGAGAAACACAATAATATTTATTTAATACCTACTATGTGCCAGGTACTAAGCAAAATTATTATTTCATTTAATCCTCTTGACAACCCTAAGAGGTGATACTATTATTATCACCATTCTACAGATAAGGAAACTGAGGCAAACAAAGGTTAAGGGACCTTCCAATGGACACACAACTAATAAATAAGGGAGGACAGTTTTGAATTTAGGTTTTCCTACCTCCAGGCTCAGTGCTTTATCCCCTGTACCACCTAGCTACCTAAGAAGTACCTAAAGTACAAAAATCAGAGTTAACAGGACAGACCAAGGATGATAGTACAGACTATTTTAAGAAAAGGTATACTGCACACATAAAATACCAATGCAGACATCTGTAGTGAAAATAACATATTGAAATCCTTGGGTTGTTCACTGAAAAAAGAAGAAAAAAATAAAACAGAGCAGAATTATTTCCTCTATAGAATTCTTATTGCTCAATGCATTCCTAAGTTCTCTTTAACTTGAGTTAACTTTAACTAGGTTTGACAATTCCAGAAGTGTATGAAAAATTGTTTTTAATCATTCAGTAAATAAAAAGTATTTCTCACTTTTTAGTAATGATTATACAAGGAAAACTGTATAATTATATACATAAATGAACACTGTGTGCATAGCTATATGTACATATGTGAGTATGTGAAATATGTATAACTACATGCATATACATGTGTGTATATGCATTGTGTACACACATACGAGTGTGTGTGCGTACATGCATGTGCGTGCATGCATATGCACACATATGAGAGTGTTTATATGTTATGCCATTTTATAAACTAGGAGACAGAGACAATAGGAATTACTAGGAATGGTTTCCATAGTCTGACAAATCACATATACTCCACATATCTGGGGTATTCCAATACTGGAAATCACAATTTCTGCATAACCCTTTGGAACCTCCTCTTGCTTAGTTTACCTGTTGGGGATCATGGAACAAATTTTTACTTGATATACAGGGTGCCATACAAAGAAATCTGAATCTTAGGAATCAGCAGGATCAATTTAGAGGATACCAGTTCCAAAAGTTATCAACGAAACTACTATGAAACCTCTTTAGATGGAATATTGGAAATAGTTATACAAAAACACTTATTTTCCCATTTTGCCTGTCTGCATTACTACCCCCTACCATTATCCCTTTCCCCCACACCAATATACATACACACGCATTAACAAGACAAGTGGGTTCAGATTTTGCCTTGGACCCTCAATAGCTTTATGATTATGGACAAGACACCTCACCAATGACATCTCCAGTATCTTTGTTTGTATTGGTTATAACCATTCGCTCTTCTCACGTGTCCCCCCTTTGAACTCAAAATTGTTTTCTTGGCTTAGCTCAAGAATCTCCTTTAAAAGGCCTTTTCTGATTTCCCTGGTTGCTTGTAACACCACCAAAATCATTGTCTTCTTTTTATTCTATATTTTGTATGCCCTTACTTACTTGTAAACATGTCTAATAGAATATAAGCTCCATGAGGTCAAGGATTATCTTCCTTTCTGTATGTGTGTGATATGTATATATCACATATACACATACACTTATACATACACACATACATATATGCATACATATACACACATATGTATATACACATACGTATGCATAAATGTATGCATGTGGGTGGGAGGGTGTGTATATAATCTAGGAGCTGGTATATGCCTGGCACATAGTACTTGCTTGGAGAAATAGTTTTATATGATTCATGTACATGAATGTAAGTGTTAACACACATATATAATTGGATAATTTAAAATTAGAAATATCTTTCAATATAGCAAGATTAAATTTAATCTTATAACTAACTGTTTTGGAGAGCACTGGGTTAGATCTTGGGAAAATAAACTAAACTTTAAATGAAATTGGGGTGGCTAGGTGGCACAGTGAACAGAGCACCAGCCCTGGAGTCACAAGGACCTGAGTTCAAATTTGGTCTCAGACACTTAACACTTACTAGCTATGTGACCTTGGGCAAGTCACTTAACCCCAATTGCCCTCCAAAAAGCAAAAAAAAAAAAAGAACAACACAAATTCAGATAACTAGCAATCAGAAAAGTCAATCAACAAGCATTTGTCAGTGAGTGGTTACTATGTGCCAAACCCTGTGCTAGGTATAGAGGTTACAAAGACAAAAATAAAAAGGAGAATGTAGCAGGTGAATTCAGCTTTAAAGGATGGAAAGGAACGAAGAATGTCAACAGAGATGGAAAACATTCAAAGCATAGGCAACTGAATGAGCAAAGTTACAGAGATGGGAAAGATGGGATATTTGGGGACTGAATAGCATGGGCTGGATAGAATATAAAGTACTAAGGTAAAAATAGCATCAGATCAGAAGATAAGGCTGGGAAGGTTAATGAGATACCAGAGTGTGGAAGGTTTCAAAGAAAACACTTAAGAGTATGGGTATTAATTGAATACAGTCCATGTAGTTCTATTTTGTGGGAATAAAACAAACATGAAATAAAGCTTCTGTGTAGTGAATATTTCTCAGTTTTTGCTTTTAACAATAGATAAAGAAGTGAAGGGAGAAGGTTTCTTGAATGTCATGTTTGCAGAGCAAGAATCCAAAAAAATTGCATAACTATAGTGAATAAAATAGTTTTGTTCTTAGTATATAACATGACCTTACTGTTAGGGTATTTGTTTTGAGTTGTCTTATGATGGGTGGTATAGATCTCCTTGTGAGCCATCCATACTTTATCCCATCCATGATATTGCTGTCTTTAACTATAAGAATCTTGATAAATTTATCTTTTGCCAAAAACTTAAGTTTGTCCCAATATATAGATATTGAAAAAGTGCTTCAGAGGTCAGCTGCTAGGTTGATTTATTTATTCTGGAAGGCAGTTAACACTTGATTTAAGAGTTATCTCATTTGGTTAGAATATGTGTTAAGGAAGTTATCTCTGAGGGTTTAATCAGCACTAGTCAACTTTCCCAGAGAAAACCTTGCTTCTTGTCAAAGACTATACCTATAGCTCCGATAGGCTTTCTCCAGATGTCTGGCATTGCTTATAACAAGGGATGGATGGTATAAAGTATAGATGGCTCATGGGAAGCCCTTTACCACCTATCACGAATATCCTACTAACAGTAGGTCAATAAGGTCATATTGTATAGTAAGAACAAAATTTAATAGCTTATCCTAAGCATCATTGTTTATTTAAGGAAGAAATTTTGGAACTTTTGTGTAGCCTGATACCTGAAAAAGATACGAAAGTTTGAGCTGTGTAAAACTTTCAGGGTGAAATGTGAAACTCTGCCATCTGGTTTTGGATTTCGTTATGAAATTCAAAACTCAGCCCCATTTCCAGAAAGGTCGGCAAACCTCATCTGCATTTAAGGATTCTCGAGCTTTTAACCTACCTTATCCTTTTCTTTACATGTTGGTATTTGAAAGGTCCCTCTATCCAGCAGAGGAAAGGCCACTTTAAGGCCTCTTTACGTTGGACAGAAGACCCCTCATTACTTCTAATGGCTGCATAGGAGTTAAAGAGACTCATCATTGCAAAGAAAGAGTGAGCCATCTAAACTTTCAAAAATAATTGATACGTAACTATCAATTCATATAATGACATCTAGATGAGGAGCTCTTTAAACAGTCACCAGACATTTATTAGTCAATCAACAAGCATTTGCTAAACACCTACTATGAGGTACTGTGCTAAGTGCTAGGGGTACAGATAAAGGGAGAAAAACAGTCCCTGCTTTCAAGGAAGTCAGAGTCTCTAATGGAATAATAATAATAGCTATCATTTATATGTCATTTTAAAGCTCTGTAATACATTTTGCATATATCATATTATTTGATCCTCCCAACATCCCCAGGCTACTATTATCTTCATTTCAGAGATAGGGAAACTGAGGCAGGCGGAGATTAAATGACTGGCTTAGGGTCACCCAAATAGTAAGTATCCAAGACAGGAATCAAAATGAGGTCTTCCTGATTCCAAGTCCATGATCTGTCCACTATAACACCTAAGTACCAAATATGGGCCAAGCTCTATTTTAAATTCTGGAGATAGAAAGCAAAAAAGTTAAAAAAAAAAAGTCCTTACACTTATATTGCCCAAAAGGGAGCTAAGTAACCAATTGCAATTTTAGAAACTTTCCCATTGGGAAATAGATGTGAAATTATCTTTCAAACATGGATATCCAACCATTATCACAAGCATAGTATCTAAGAGCGAAATAATCAACTTTCTCCCCATAACAGCTCCCTATCCTGACTTTATTTCTGTAGATTATATGAAGACTTTCCCCAAACAGTCAGGCTTGAAACCTCGTAGTCTTCACTGACTCCTTCATTTTTCTTCTTTTTACCTTCCCCCATGCTCATCACATCCTGTCAGTTCCAATTTTCAGATTCTAAAACACTGCCAATAGTTTCCTTGTCTCTAATCTTCATCCCTGCCAATTGATCCTGAATATAACTATCAGATTTTTAAATTTTCATTTTATTTGTTGGTGACTTGTCATTTTCACTGCTGTGGAGCCAATTTGTGACTCATTCTTAGGGAGAGAGATTAAGTAACTTGACCGTAGTTACGTATGTGTCAGTGTCTGAACTTGAACTCAGGTCTTCCTATCTCCAAGCACAGCCTCTCTATGACACTGTTTCTTATTTCCAGAATAATTTTCCTAAATTATTGTCTTCATCTCCAAGATTTTTCTATCACCTATAGGCTTAAGTTCAAATTTCTTAATCCTAAAGGATTGTGCCCCTAGTTTAACTTTTTGATCCCTGATCTCATTATTTCTTTCATGAATCTTCCACTTCAATCTTTGTATAATGTCACTCATCCTTACCACCCCAAAAAAGGCTTATGTAGTGCTGCCTCTGTGCTTCTGCTCATAATACCCCCTACCCTCAAATACACAAAATAGAATGCACAATCATGTAATACTCTTCTTTTCTTTTATCAATGGAAAGTTTAATTTCTGGCTTCTCTGTAGTGATTCCAGTGGTCACTTGTTATAGTATTCTCTGGACACCATGAACTCATGGCCACTTGTTAACTTGACTTGACAAGTAAATCTGTTCAACTTTGTGATGTTTCTGGAATTACCATCTTGCATTATTATTTTAAGCACCAGATATTTTCTCCAAAATAAAGTAGATCTTTTGAGAAAAGATACATTTCTTTTTTAGTCCATATAGCACCAGCACAATACCTTGTTCATGTAATAGTTGCTTAATAGATAATTGATGACACCTTTTATTTTTTCTTGGCAGGCTGAGGTAATGATTTTATATTTAAATTTAATTTATATATGTAATATAGATATAATACAATAATATGTAATATATTAAAATATATATTATATATATAAACAAACATATACTACAGATAGGTATTTCACTCATTTAAAAACAATCAGATTATAATAAAATATGCCTAATGCCAAAATTTCACATGGAAGGAAAAGTTTAGATAATCCCATTCTTTCTCTTAAGATTCAAAAGTCACCTCAGAATCTCTAAATGCCCCAGGTTTACAAAAGGAAAGGATCAATCTAAAGGGAATAGACAATTTTGATTGATACAAAAATATCCAGGTCTTTACTATGTTCTCAGGGTTGTAGAATTTTTCTATCCTCTCCTCTTTATCATTGTTCAAAATGGACAATCACTTTCACCATTTTGAAGGATAAATAATCACTGGCAAAATCATAATGTAACACACTAATGGTTCCCAGAGATCAATCTCCATCATTTCATACTGGGTAGGAGGTTACTGTTCCTCTGTGATTCTCATCCTTTCTCTAAATTATACCATCCCTATTTTTTTTACTGTGATCTCCACAAATAAATGTGGACCTGAAGTGAAATTCTTCGTTCACAATATGTGGAAATGTGGAGTTACTATTTTCCTCTATTACCAAACTGCAGGCACAGATTCAAGGAAAGAGTGACTGATGTCCTCTGCAGGGCAAAGTAAAGGGGGAATGGGGGAGAATGTCTCCTGAGTCTGTAATTTCATGAATATAAAAAAAAGATACAGAGGACTTATTCTCCAGTAGGAAGAGCCAGAAGCTAACATGATGCTTAGGTGTGCAGTCAGGGCTAAATTTAAGCACTGACATTTAATGATGCACAACAGTTCTACATATCACCTTCCCCATAGCTAAAGGCAAATCTTCCAAGTCTCAGCGAAAGAGCATGTCCTCTGATCAGCCAAGAGTCCCCAGAAGAGCCACTTGGTGAGATACTTCAGGTTTGGCTAATTCCAAGTACCAAAGGAAAAAATCACTACCTCCACATGTACATCTTAGGATTCTGAAAGCATTGCAGTGATTTCTAAAGGTCTGCAACCTTATTTCTTCCCACAGAATATCAACTTCCAAAGGATTATAAAGAACACAGCACGACAGGATAGTCACTTAAGGCAGAAAATTCTTCTCCACCATTGCCGAGCCTCCTGTTACAATGGATTAGTCATCAAAGTAGATTATTCTGTCAAATTCTCCAAGGGTGAAATCACACATCTTACCACTAGTGTGTGGAACAGACATTACCTTGATCTTATTCGAACAGATAGAGGCAGTGAGTAACTTTATGTACTGCAGAGGAAGAGCTGATTCTTTTAAAGGAAGATGTTTATTATCTAACTACACCTGCTCAGAAGCTGCTAAAAATCATATTAAAATTAATAGGACTTGAAGCCTGGGCTCTGCCATACCTTAAATCATTCCTCTAGAAATGGAGGCTTTGAACACAGCCAATCTTTAATTTAATTTCACCTTGCATATTCTTGTCTTGATTTAGTCTAGTTGGTAAACCATAAAACAAAAAAATAAATATTAACTAGTTTACTTCAAAACAAAACTAGATCTCATTAATAGTTGCAGAAATACCTAAAGAAGGGGACTTTTTTGCAAAATATATTTTGTTTAAGGAGGTAGGTTCATCTTTGATTTGTAACTTGAATTTTTCTAATGGACTTAGTAAATTGACTTCAGTGAACTTTGTTCATAGACAAGGTTAAAGGCCTTACAAGTGAGGTGATAGGAAGCATAGGGGAAGGGGAGAAAAGGAATTGGGATAATGACCTCAAGCAAAAGATGAAAGCACTTTATGTAGTAGGTGACAGTTGCTAGGATGTAAGTCACTTGCGCAGTGGATAAAGCCTGACCCAGATTTAGGAAAACCTGAATTCAAATCCAGCCTGAGACACTTATTAGTAGCTGTGGAATCCTGAGTAAGTCACTTAACTTCACTTAGCCTCAGTTTTCTTATTTTTAAATGGGGTTAATGATAGCAACTGCTTCCCAGGATTGTGAGGATAGAATGAGATAATCTTTGTAAAGTACTTTGAAAATTTTTAAAAGCTGTTTAAATGCTAGCCATAATAATTGAACTGAGATGTGAAGATTAGGAAGTGAGGAGAGAAGTAAATTTCAAGGTGGTTAGTGGAGATAGTGAAAAGGAGAATAAGACACCCCATCCAGAAAAAATGGCAGAAATGATTTGATCATAGTTCTAAAATTAGGGGCAGTAGATAGTGTGCAGGTGGTGCAGTAGATAGAGTGCTAGGCCTAGAGTCAGGAAGATCTGAGTTCAAATCCAGCCTCACTTATTAGCTCTGTGACCTTGGACAAGTCACTTAGCCCTGTTTGCCTCCATTTCCTCATCTGTAAAATGAGCTGTAGAAGGAAATGGCAAACCTCACCAGTGTCATTGTCAAGAAAGCCACAGAGAATTGAACACAACTGAAATGACTGAACAATATTTAAAATCTGAAGGGGAAAGGAAGGGAGGTGAGAGGGAGAGGAAATTAACGTCCAGAAAGTAAGGAATAAAGTAAAGTATGTCTTTGACTTTCTTAACGTAATGGACAAGGAGAAGCAATTACCAATCAGGTTATGTGTGTTTGGGGCAGACAGAAGTGGAGGAGGAGAAAGGTAAGGCAAGCAGGAATTCAAGAGATTAAAGAGCTAAAAACCTCCAGGTTTATAGGAATCATTTGTATTTATAATAGACCTTTGAAATTACAAACCTCTCTCCAATCTATTCTCTATCTGATTTAATACTAAAACCCTCTGAGGAAATGTAGACAATATTATCACCTTTCAGTCAATCAACAATAAGTAAATCTCCCAAAGGTTATGTAGCATTTACTGTGTGCCAAACTCTGTGCTAAGCTCTGGAGGTGCACAGACAAAATCAAAAACAGCCCCCAACCTCAAAGAATTTATAGTTTAACCAGGGGTGATAAGGCAGTTATATATGACTATATATAAATAGATACAAAGTGATGTCAGGTTTGGAAGTGGTGAGGAGGGAGAAAGACGGATGAAGATTATCACGGATGAAGACATGAAGGTTTAGAAAAATTACCTGACATATTCATAATCATGCAGTCAGTTCAAGTCAAAATCAAGACTAGAATCCAGGTCTCCTACATCTGAGTATGGGCCTTTTTTCATCATCCCCTGCTGAGAATGTCATATAAGCTCAGTGACAGATTGTCTGTTCCAGAAACAAGGAGACAGCATATACAAGAGAAAGACTTGCTTGTGGAGTCATAGGGGGGACAGGCTGGAAAGGACCTTTTAAGCATTCATTTCACAGATGAGAAACCAAGACACAAAAATATGAAGGAACTTGCCCAAAATCACAACGGGGAAAAAGTAAGGATTCAGACTAGGTTCTCTGACATTAAATCTAGCCCTATTTCAACTATATAACACTTCTTTTTCCCACATTTAATACAAACTAATGCAAATCAATTAATCTCTGAAGGCCTTCATCTGAGTTGGACTAGATAATTATAATGATACTATTTAGAATGCTTTAACATTTGCAAAGCACTTTAAAATATCCCATTTTATCATTGCAAAAACCATAGGAAGCAGGTGCTATAATTATCATCATTTTATACCTGAGGAAATTGAGTCACACAATAATAGTTAAGCGATTTGTTCAGTCACAAAGTCTGTAAGTGTCTCAGGCTAGATTTGAACTCAGGTCATGCTGACTATAGGTCCAGCACTCTTATCAGTCAGGCAGATCCTAAATTGGAATACTTCCTCACCATATCCCACCATTTTTCCTTCAAACCAGGATTGTTTTGATTGCCATATTTTATTTATGAAACTTGTATAAAACTGAGGTCTTGAAAAAAAAGGTGGAGGTGGTCCTGTTTCTCATATCTGGCAGTTATGACCTCTTCTGTCAAGTTTTCAGTTCATAAAATTGAAGCCTGAAAAAATTGTTAATTAATAGGGTCATAGACTTCAAGCTGGAAAGGACCTGAGAGGTCGTCGAGTTCAGCCATTTAATTTTACAGATGAAAAAACTGAGACCTAAGAAATTTAAATGACTTAACCAGGGTCATGCAAATGGTGTCAGAGGTGGGATGTGAAATCAGGTATTCCTGACTTCAGGTAGAGAGCTTCAGAAACATGCTGCCTCACAATAATATACTAAATTTCATGAATAAAAATGTAATACACAGGATGAGACAGGTAAACATCACCATTGAATTCTCTGTAGTTGAGAATACACCTAGAATCCGTGTTAATTTGTGGTAGTACATTTTAGAAGAAATATCAACAAATTGGAGCATGTCCTGAAGAGGACAATCAGGTTGGTGAGGAGACTCAAAACAGCACTATATTAAAAGAATGATTAAATTTCCCTAAGGTCTTTTGTTTGGAGATGATAAAACATAGGGTTTTAAAAACGTGATTGCTTTCTTCAAAAAGCTGATATGCTATATGGAAGACAGTTTAAAATTCATTCCTTTGATGTAGATCAGTTGATAAACATTTATTAAGCACTTACTATGTGCTAGGCATTTTTCCAAATTGTGGAATTTTGTTTTGTTTTTTTTTTTGCTTTTTGGAGGGCAATTGGGGTTAAGTAACTTGCCCAAGGTTAACACAGCTAGGTTTTTGTTTATGTGTGCGTTAAGTGTCTGAGGCCGGAACTGAACTCAGGTCCTTCTGACTACAGGGCTGACACTCTACTCACTGCGCCACCTAGCTGCCCCCATGGAAATATTTTAAAAGAGGGAAAAAACAAAGTTTTGTTTGTTGATAGAATACTGTCCTCAGGGAACTCATATTCTATTGGGGGACACAAAGATAACAATAACTAGAGATATACAAGATAAATACAGAGTAGATAGCAGGTGATCTCAAAGGGCAAGGCATTAGCTGCTACTGTGGGTATCTGCTATGCTGTACTAGGCAAAAAGCAATATAAGGAGATAAGAAGACATGGCCCCTAAATACATGGCATTTATAGCATCAACTTACTCTGCTTCACCATAGGCAAAACTAAGACTAATGAATGGAAATAACATGGAGGTGGGACCTTCAATACTTACTAGCTGTATAACCCTGGACAGATCTCTGAAATTCAGTTTCCTCATCCGTAAAGTGATCTCATTGGATTGGATGACTTCTAAGGTCCCTTCCTGCTCTAGATATATGCTCCTATGATCATGTATAAACTTCACAATTAGAGCTATCTGGAAACTGAATGGATTACCTCAATATATCATAAATTTCATCACTTGGTGTTCAAACATATTCTTGTTTGGCATTTATCAGTATTATAGAGGCCTTGGAGTAGGGGTGGGGGACTTGGACTTGAAATAAAAAGATGTGGGCTCTACTCATCCCCTGACATTGCTTACCAATCTGACCTTGGGCAAATCACTATTTCTTTTAGCCTTAGTGTCCTAGTGTGCAAAATGTGTATGATAGGAACAAAGGAAGGAAGGAAGGAAGGAAGGAAGGAAGGAAGGAAGGAAGGAAGGAAGGAAGGAAGGAAGGAAGGGAGGGAGGAAGGAAGGAAGAAAGGGAGGGAGGGAGGGAGGGAGGGAGGAAGGAAGGAAGGAAGGAAGGAAGGAAGGAAGGAAGGAAGGAAGGAAGGAAGGAAGGAAGGAAAGGAGAGGATTGAGAGAGGAATACAGATACTTGTGTTTCCTACCTCATAAGAGTTAATGTGAGGAAAGCACTTTGCAGACTTTAGAGTACCAGATAAATTCATGTTCCATTTTTCAGGGAATTGTGCTTTATTTTCCTTAATTGGAGATTTTGTGATTTTATGAAAATAATTTGATTTCTTACCGTATGCTTTGAACTATGCTGCACTCTTCGGAGTTACAGAAGTATGCAATATGATCCTTGCTCACATAGAATTTAGTTCAAGACAGATATACACACATGAAATAGTTTGCAAGTGCATTGAATCAGTAATCATGTGCTAAATGGTGAAGTGATAGTTGTTCACAGTACAATAATGTCATAGAAGACAGAGTACCCACGACTTGACACCTGTGACATGAAGTTTTAAAGTACTGAGATATGTATTTTAACAGTAGTATTAAAAAGGGGGCAGGAGGATCATAATTTTTCAGAAGATTGAGATAACTGGATTGACCAAAAATGTGTGCCATATAGAAAGAACTGCCAGAGACTATAATATATTGGTTTTATGACTTATTAGCATGTGACTAAAATAAATAATAAAATTCACATAAGAAAGGGAAGCCTCATTAGGCTAAGGCCCTTTGAACCGTTCTTTCCTATGTTATGTTGATAACTACTTGAAATTCTAAGAAATGTGTTTAATGTGAACACTTTTTTAAAAAATGTCCCCCAAACCCCATCACTTTTTTTTTAAATTAAACAAATGCTTTATTAACTTCTGGTTTACATCATTCATTTCCACCAGATTATGAGTTACATTTTCCCCCCATTTTTTCCCTACCCACCACCCCAGAATAGCAGCCCCACTTGATATTCCCTCATCCAATCTGCCCTCTCCCATATCTTCTCCCATACCCCCTTCGACTTTGCCATTAGGGCAAGGTGAATCTCTGAGCCCCACTGCCTGGACATCTTATGAAACATTTAATTTTAAAACTTCGATTTTCAGATCCATTCCCTTTCTCCCTTGTCACCCACTCCCTCTGAGGAGATAAGCAATTCGGTATGTGTTGTACATGTATATCTATGCAAAACATTACCATAGTAGATATATTGTAAAAGACTGCTTATATTTCCCTCCCACCTGTCTCACCTCCCACCTGGTCCATTCCCTATTTTGATCCTCTCCCTCTTTGATAGTGGGTACTTCTAACCTCCCCTCCCCCCAGAATGCCCTCCCCTTCATCATCCCCCCTCTCATCCCCCTTTCCCCTACTCAGAAGAGTGAGTGAGAGTAAGATATACCATTTAGTATGTATGTGATTCTCTCCTTGAGCCAACTTCAGTGAGAATATGCTTTTGCCTTTTTGCCTTCCTGTTCTTCCCCTCCCCTGCAACTACTTCCCCTTGCCTCTTCTACATGAGATAGTTTACCCTACCCTGTCTCTCTCCATCTCCTCTTGCCACTTTCCTCTCTCACCTCTTGACTTCACCCCTTAAGATTCATCCCTTCCTTGGGGTGGCTAGGTGGCACAGAGAGCAGAGAGCCAGCCCTGGAGCCAGAAGGACCCAAGCTCGGATCTGGCCCCAGACACCCAACACACAAACGAAAACCCAGCCACGTGAACCTGGGCAAGTCACCCAACCCCAATTGCCCTCAAAAAAAAAAAAATAATCCCTTCCCATTAAATTCAACCTGTGCCCTCTATCCATGTATACTTGTGAACATATTCCATGTACCCTTCTTCAATTATTTTCATAATGAGAAAGGTTTCATCAAACACAGTTATTGTTTTTCCATGTAGGACTGTAAATAGTCCAGCTTTGATAAGTTCCTTTTGATTTCTTTTCCTTGATTACCTTCTCAAGCATCTCTTGCTTCTTGTGTCTGAATGTCAAATTTTCTATTCAACTCTGGTTTTTTCATTAAGAATGCTTGAAAGTCCTCTATTCCACTGAATGACCATATTTTCCCCTGAAACAAGATACTCAGTTTTGCTGGGTAGGTGACCTTTGGGTTCATTCCCAGCTCTTTTGCCCTCTGGAATATCATATTCCATGCTCTTCGATCCCTCAGTGTAGAAGCTGCCAGGTCCTGGGCTATTCTGATTGTGTTTCCACAATATTGAAATAGTTTCTTCCTGGCTGCTTGTAGTATTTTCTCCTTAATCTGGGGATTCTGGAACCTGGCTATAATATTCCCGGGAGTTTTCTTTTTGGAATCTTTTTCAGGAGGTGATCAGTGGATTCTTTCAACCTCTATTTTGCCCTCTGGATCTAAAACATCAGGGCAATTTTCCTTGAGAATTTCTTGAAGGGTGATTTCTAGGTTCTTTCTTTGATCATGGCTTTCAGGTAGTCCAATAATTTTTAAATTGTCTCTCCTGGATCTATTTTCAGGTCAGTGGTTTTTCCCATGAGATATTTCACATTGCCTTCTATTCTTTCATTTGTTTGGATCTGTTTAACAGCATCTTGATTTCTCATAAAGTCACTAGCTTCCATTTGCTCCAGTCTAACTCTGAAGGAATGAATCTCCTCAGTGAGCCTTTGAGATTCTTTTTCCATCTGAAAAATTCGACTTTTTAAGGCATTTTTCTCCTCATTGCCTTTCTGAGCCTCTTTTGCCATTTGAGTTAGTCTATATTTTAAGGTGTTATTTTCCTCAGTCAGGCTGTTGACTGTCATTTCATACTTTTCTTGCATCTTTTTCATTTCTCTTCCCAAATTTTCCCCCACTCCTCTTATCTGCTTCTTAAGGTCCTCTATGGCCTGTAGCCAGCTTGTATTTTCATTTGGGGCTTTTGGTGCAGGAGTTCTGACCTCACAGTCCTCCTCCATGCTTTGAGCCTCTTTGCCCCTAAAATAGGAGTCCAATGTTGAACTTTTCTGTTTATTTTGTTTCGTTTGCCTAGGCATATTGCCACTTAATTACTTGATTTTGGGGCTTGTTGCCACAGTAGGACTCTGCCACCAGACAGGGGAGCTTCCGCCCAAACATGGGGTCTTCACAACTTCCGCCAGTTGGGTGGCCTCTGTAAAGCCTCCACCCACTCTGGCAAGTTGGATACCCACCCCAAACTTCCCCCCCAGACCACAATCCAGATCCAGGCAGTTTAAAGCAAAAGCAATTAACCCCCAGACTGATTGCTGAATCTTCCTACAGTTCGAAGACCAGGAGCTAAAGCCACTACTGATGCTGCAAAATGGCTTCTGTGCAGCTGTTTCTTCAGCAGCTTTTTGCCCCCAGGGGAGGAAGCCGCGCGTTCCCCAAATACTGGTCCCAAAGTCCATAGGGCACTAACCTCTCACTTTGTCCTAGGCATATCTGTGCTGATAATTCTGGAATCGCCACAATTGCTGGTGTTCTGGAGTTCCACCAGCCAGCTGAAGGCCCGGCTGCTCTGGGGCTAAAACCGCGGACCTGGGCTCCGCTCTGCGGGCTGGGCTGTGGGTTCCCAGCTTGCTGTGCTGTGGGTTCCCAGCTTGCTGTGCTGCCTGCTCTCAGAGCACTGTGCTGGCCGTTCCCTGCAGGGCTGCTGGGCTGTCCTCAGCAGGAGGTTAGCTTCTCTGTGCAGTTCTGTGGGTGCTGTGGCTCCAGAAGTTGTTCGGAGCTCCCTTTCACATTGTTTGAAATTTGTGTCCCCCATCACTTTTGAAATTAAGTTTTTTCAAAAACTTTCAAAAGCATAGGTTGTAATTTGCTAAGAGAGTAAGGATCATGTTGGTCTAAACTATACTCTGATTTTCCCAACAGAACTATAATATAATAATATTATATAATATCTCACATAATATCTCTACATATCATAGATCATATTTATAAAATGCATTCATGTTGACAAATCTCTTTATATCTGTTATCCCATTTAGTTTTATCACAACTTGGGGGTGCTATCATTGTCCTTATCAGGAAATGAAAATTTCAGTTAGAATTAGTGAAAATAAAGATGTAATTTCATTTTCTACGCAATCTCATGAATTTCTTGAAATTAAGAACCCCTTGTCTGAGGGTAAAACTTAGTCAATTAGTATATAATAAGATCTTTGAGGGCAGAGGACGTTTTTGCCCTTTTTTATACATCCCCAACATTTAACAAAGGGCCTAGTAGATAGTAGGTGTTTAATAAATGCCTTTGATTGCTTGAATTGAAGTTCTCACTCGTTAAGCGGAACATTGGAGGTTAATCTCTGTTTAAGAAGTTTCCTTTGCCTTTTTTTTTCTTTTGGTATAATGATACACAATTTGAAAGTATATACCAACATCAAACATAACTCTAGCTTTCCCATCCCTGATCTAATACCTACAAAAGTAAAACACAAAATGCTTTCTCATTACTTGGTTTATATCACTCTCCTACTGTGTACTCAATTCCTTTCCTCTTCTAGCAACTTGCCACTTAAATAAATTAAAAATTCCAAATTATGAGTTTCAGGGTCCTCCAGGATAGTACTTAATTCTGCTTCTTTGTCTTGTTTTGTACCCTAAACTATGGATTCCCTTCTCCTTCCCACCAGAAACTTGGACTCCACCATCTGTTTCTTGACTCTGAAAGTTCAGTTCTTACTTCATCATATCAGGGCCCAGGCCCTGTTCTTGGCTGTCTCCCAATCATGTTGCCAAACATGTACCCCCCTTTCTAGCATCCCTTTATAGATTGTCTTCTCCATTAGAATGTAACCTTAAGGGCAAGGACTATATCATTTTTATTTGTGTCCCCAACAGGTAGCATAATATCTGTCACATAAATTAATAAATGTTCATCCTATCTATCTATCTATCTATCTATCTATCTATCTATCTATCTATCTATCTACCTACCTACTTATCTACTGATTGATTCTTCTATCAATCTATAAATCTACCAGTATATCACTTGTCTTCCTATAGTCATTTATTATCATTAGGATATCTTCCTTCCTCCTGTTTGGCGACTCTATCCAAGCCATAATCCTATTTGAAAATCTTTCCTCTAGTTGAACAGCATTAAAATACAACTTCCTTTTTAGTGCCTATTATCAGCTAAAATCAATTGAAGCATTGCTCTTCCCCCGCATTTTCAGATATTTTAATTTGCATGTACTGTCTCCACTATGAGTTGGTAAGCTTCTTGAACTCATGAACCATATCAATGATTTCCTAAATAAATGTTCAAGATATCTTTCATGGAGCTCTTAATACAGTGAACAATAAGGAAACACTGAGTGATAGAATATAAATCTGAGATGCATGTGCAGATAAAACAGGATATGTATTCATTCTGAATGCTGGTAATGACTTTATTCCAACCAGCTAAAGGATACAACTCATAGTGCATGAATATAATATTATTATGAGAGAGCTGGGCGCCACAGCAGATAGAGCACTGGGCCTGGAATCAAGAAGATAGGAGTTCGAAATTGACTATGTGTGGCTCTGGGCAAGTCACTTTGTCTCTGTCTTCATAATTTCATCGTTTGTACAATAAGGATAACAATAAACACCTGCCTCCAAGGGTTATGGTGAGGATAAAATGAGTTAGTATTTCTGAAGTGCCTCACACTTAAAGTGATGAGTAAATGGTTCTTCTTCTTCTTCTTCTTCTTCTTCTTCTTCTTCTTCTTCTTCTTCTTCTTCTTCTTCTTCTTCTTCTTCTTCTTCTTCTTCTTCTTCTTCTCCTTCCCCTCCTCCTCCCCTCCTCCCCTCCTCCTCCTCCACCTTCTCCTCCTCCCCTCCTCCTCCTCCTTCTTCTCTCTTCTTCTTCTTCTTCTTCTTCTTCTTCTCCTTCTCTCTTCCTCCTCCTTCTCCTTCTTCTCCTTCTTCTTCTTCTTCTTCTTCTTCTTCTTCTTCTTCTTCTTCTTCTTCTTCTTCTTCTTCTTCTTCTCCTTCTCCTTCTTCTTCTCCTCCTCCTCCTTATTATATTGCTGTTCTTCTTGTTGTTGTTACGATCGTCTATGCATCAAGGGTACTCAGAGATAGTCTGATAAAAGTGACTCATGGTAAGAAAAAGGCATCTAGGTGGCACAGATCCCTGTGTCTGTAGTCTGGAAGACTTGAGTTCAGATTTGGCCTCAGACACTTGCTAGCTGTGTGACCCTGGGGAAGTCACTTCACCCTGTTTGCCTCAGTTTCCTCATCTGTAAAAAAGAGCTGGAGAAGGAAATTGCAAACTACTCCAGGGCTATTGCCAAGAAAACCCCAAATTGGGTTACAAAGAGTTGGACATGACTGTAACAACTAAACAACCACAATAAAATAGTAACATAAACATATATATACATATATATATATATAGTAACAT
>WOXC01002814.1:160000-169597 GCA_011680675.1 Gymnobelideus leadbeateri
ATTTCTTTAGTAAAGGTTACTCCTGATGAGGAAACTTTCTCCTCCATTGAGTTCAGTGACTTCTCCACAACCTTGCAAAGTCTTACAAAGTCCCCTGGGCCATTGGAATGATTAAATAACTTGATCAGAGCGAGCAGAGTCAGGAGTGATCTGAGTAAGCTAGCCAGGATGTGTTAGATATGGGCCTTGAACATAAGTATATGCACAAATATATATACAGATGTAGATATTTTATGTATGTGTGTATGTATAGGTATGTTTGTGTGTCTCTGTGTATATACATGCGCATATATGTACACATGCACACACAACCTGTGCACAATACCCCCAGAGAACAATACTGGCAAGGTGAAATCAGTTGTTTCTTTCTTCATCCCTTTCCTCTTTTCCCCTGGGGCTCCAGGGCTACATTTTGTCTATGAATTTCCCCTTCTAGGCTGCCCTTATATTCCCATCACTTAGTTCCTGGCACATAGTAGGTACTTAATCAATGTTTATTGATTTTGAAGTCATTTTTCTTAAATTCAATCCCTCACATGTATTGACTGTGTGACCTTGGACAAATCACTTAAACTTTCAGTGTCCAAAGAAACTTTGTAAGACTGGCAAAAAAAAAAGTGATGACCTGATTTGGAGATGGAGTTCAATAGTGTTGCCTCTACCAATGAAATCACGGATATAGTACATATCTGATCCTTATCACCTATATAAAAATGTAGGAGAGTAGGAGGGATAGGTCTGATTTTTTTTTCCCCTGGTCTTTAGAACCCCAGAGAGACAGTCCTTCTAGGGCCAGTCCTCTTAACAAAAAAGCTGTATATTCAGTAGAGGCTTACATAATGTCCCTAATACCTAACACAAAGCTGAGAAATAATTAGAAATGGTTTTCCATAAGTTTATGTATAAGTGTACAGTATATTCACTCAAAGTATAAGCAAAGTTATGGTTTCTGGCCATGTATATAAATATTTGGAAATAGTATTATGGAAATTCTGAAATATGTGAAGGTTCACCAAAGCCTACTTATATCGCCTTTGAAAGCCAAACTCAATTTGATATATATGGGATGAACCATTATATTTCAGACTCTGTTGCAGAATCCTAATGACATCATAATATTCAACATAAGTTTGAATAGTCTTCACTTAAACAAGATAGTGCATGTAAAGTGCTATGTAAATTTTCAAACTGCATAAATATCAGATTTGGAGTTTATAACTAGAGTGCATAACTATGTATTATTGATTGCGGTGTAGACCACCCTGGAGAGAGAATTTACACCCAAGGATCTCTTCAGATTTTTTCTTTCTGCTATCCTAGAATGCTAATATTTTGTGACTATCTAATATTACCTTTAAAAGTAATACAATTTATTAAAAAAAAACTAAAATCTCCAGCCAATCTGGTCTACTCACAAAAAAATATTTCTTTTGTTTTCTTTTTTTTCAGCATCATTATCCTTGATCAGGTTTTAGAAGTAATCTTTTCCCCATATTTTCTTTTCATATTTACATATATACTTTATTGAATATTCAATATGTACCTTTTAAAACACTTCTGGCAACAAGTTTGATTGATATATTTTAAGAACATATTTTCAAGATTTTAATGTGTTGGTAGCTGAAGAATAGAGACTTTATGATTAGCTTACAGTATCCATCCCATGCAAATATGAATAAATACACATGTTCTAAGAAGGAAATGAAACACAGCTCCTTTTGTGCAACTCATGCAGCATAAAAGAAAAACATCTGGATTTATTTCTTCTTGAAAATGACTTTTGTGGTGGTTTTTAATTTTAAAAGTTGATTAAAGCTGGTGCACTGTAAGTAATATTTACAAATACCACTCTGTTAATTAGTGACAAACAACTGGATTTTATCTCCTCCTCCTCCAAAAGCTCCCTTTTAAAGTTAAATAGAAAATTAAAATATCTACATATTTAAGTCATGATTTTTTTAAAAGACACTGTAGATCTGTGTTTTGCCAATAGACAGGAGAGAATTTTCATTATGATTCTTCCTCCCCAGGTCACCAGACTTATAGTGCCAAGGACCAAATTTTGAAGTAATTTGCATTCATATCTTTGAACATAAATATGTAAGCCAAATTACTGGAATCATCTGTCCTGCATTATGAGTGGAAGTGACTGAGTTTTAAGCTATATCTGCTTGGATTAAGCATTTCTACATTATACTATAGACCCATAACTCTATTTCCTTGGTAACATGGTATACAAAGGCATCGTACATAGCACACCAGTAAAATTTTTATGGGAGGCAGGCTAATGCATCCCTCTGCCTCTTTTCCAACAGGTTGCTCCATAGTCCATAAGAAAAAAATGTCCATTTTAAAGGAAATGACCCAGCCATGGTATACAATCAAAAGGATGTTATTAAAGATAAGGAAACTGATTAAGAAAGAACTGAGAGCCAGGCCCATTATATAAAATGAAACTGCCAAATTATAATCATAGGATTAATGAACTAGAATGAATAGCCAAGACCATCTTAGTCTACTGCTTTAATTTATGGATGAGGAAACTGAGATTTACAGATGTTGAAAGTCTTGCTATAATTCACACAGGTGGTAAATGACAGTTCCAGCATTCAAACCCCGGTCCTTACACTCCAAATTCATTACATATTTCAATAATACAGTAAATTAGTGACCTTAATGAGTATCAGTGCTCCTCCAAAGGAACAGATTGCAACTTGTCTCTGTCTTCTCATTGTGTGTGAACCCTTTCCATATCCTCCAAAAAGCCTTCAGAGGAGCTCCAATTTACACACCAGGGGTTGGGGGATCGCTTCTAGCTCTGTTAACATTATAAGGGTCCCAGTACAGCAAACAGCTTGTCCATTGATTGTCTCTTAATCTTATTATATAACAAGACCATCTCCTCCATTATTGTATCTCTTGGATCATCTGTCAAGTTTCTCCTTTCATATAGTCTGTCATTGGTAGTATATTTAAGCTGTCTACATCAACAAATCATTTCTGCATTGTCCTTTGGAAAATTTGATTCTTTGGATATTGGGATTTTCCAAGATGCAAAAGGATAGACATTGGTGAAAGAATATTGGTGTTAAGAAGAGTCATTTTTGTTTGGTCAGGCCATAGAGGTGGACAATGAACTGTCCCTACCATTGAATTGGAAGATGAGAACAGAACAGATCACACAGCTTATAAATTCTACAGTACTTTTAGGAACCATTCAAATACAGTACAGAGACAGCTAGGCGGCACAGTGGGTAGAGTGCCAAGCTTGGCGTCAGAAAGACTTCTCTTCTTGAGTTCAAATCTGACCTCAGACACTTAGATGCTAGCTGTGTGACCCTGGGCAAGTCACTTAACCTTGTTTGCTCCAGTTTCCTCGTCTGTAAAATGAGCTGGGGAAGGAAATGCCAAACTACTCTGATATCTTTGCCAAGAAAACCCCAAAAAGGGTCATGAAGAGTAAAACACAACTAAAAACAAACAACAAATCCAGTACAAATGTTATTTTAAAATGTAAATGTTTCTTTACCTACAAAAAACCTATATAAATTTCCTAAAAATCTAGATATCTTTCCACTGCCTCATGTTCTAACATCTTTATGGCCTAATAGTTTTAACATACTCTCTGCCATTTCAATGCATCAGCTAATCAACAAGTATTTATTAAGTGCCTGCTATCTGCCCAGAACCGTGCCAGGTTTTGGAAATTCAAGTCCTTACTCAGTTTTTTAGGCATTGTGATGAAGGAGACAATAAGGAGATAAATATGAATATGTGTACATACACACATATGTACATAGAATCATATATACATAAATGCATATGTAGTATAAGTAGCATACATATAAACAGAATAAGTAGAAATAAATGCAAAATAATTTAAATACAAAGGAGTTTGAAGGGGAGGGCATCCGCAGTCAAAGGGATCAGGAAAGGCTTCATATAGTACTTCTAAAGGAGTTGGTGTTTGTTTTGCAGTTGCTGTTGTTATTTTGGACAAATTCTTCAACCTATCTATATTACTATCTCTCTAACTAAAAAATGGTGTAAATTACCAATTCAATTCAACACACATTTATTGAATTCTCACTATGTTTAGGGCATTGTCCTAGGAGATAGAGCACTAAAAAAAATGAACAAAATATGGTCTCTGTATCCAGAAAACACACAGCACACCAAACTTTAGCATAAAAGTTAAACCATGTACACAGGAAACACAAAATAGAATATGCTAAATATTATGGGAAAGTGTGTGATGTTATGGGAATAGAGAAGAGAGTCCCATTGCTTAGGATGAAGAAGATTAAAAACTTCAAGGGCCCAAGTCTTAAAATGTGGCTAGGATTTCAACAGGTGCGGGTACAGGGGATAGGACACATCAGCTCAAAAGAAGGGAGAACAATAGCAAAGGCATGGAAGTGAACAATTTTGCATATATTTAGAAAATATCAGGGGAAGGGAGGAAGGAAAAGTCATGTATACAGGACCTGCTGTATACCAGACATGCTAAGCTCTTTACAAATATTACCTCATTTGATCCTTATGACAGTCCTACAAGGTAGGTGTAATAATTATTCCCATTTAGTATCTGAGGGCAGATTTGAAATCAAATCTTCCTGACTCTATGCCAAACACTCAATGCACCCTAACACTGAGCTGTCTCTGCTATCTTACTGAAACAAGTATTTTAGGATGGGTAGGGTGCATCATCTATGAGTTGTGGGAGAGTAAACTATAAAGAAAATAGATTGGGGCCAGAGCATGGATGATCTTGAATGCCATGCTAAGTAATGTGGATTTTCTTCTGTAATCAAAGGCAAAAAACAGTTCTTGCTTTCAAGGAACTCACAGTCTGATGAGGGAGAAACTCTGTAAACAGCTACACACAGACAAACTATATAGATATAGGTATAGATATAGATATAGATATAGACATAGGCATAGGTATAGGTATATTGACAAGTAGATAGATAGATGATAGATAGATAGATAGATAGATAGATAGATAGATAGATAAATGATAAATGATAAATTAGAGGTAGTCTGAGAGCAATGAAAGTAAGATTAAGGAAAGATAAAATATAAATACACACATGATAAGGTTTCAAGTGGTACAAAGTGCTATGAGAAAACTGTATGGTTCATTTTGAATAAAGCATCAGAATTAGAATCCAGTTCACCATTCCTGTTAGAAAACATTAGTCCAACCCCCTGATTTTACAAATACCGAAACTAAGAGTCAGGAAAGGCAATATATTTTGTCCAAGATTGCACAGGTAATAAGTATCAGAGTAAGGATTTAAACATGTTGGTCCTTTTACACACAAACCAGTTTTGTTTCCTCTATGTTCCTCATGTTCAACTTGGATTGTTTGTGGATCATCTTATTGGAAATATGCAGCCAACAGTGAGAAGTGCATGTTTGGAGCTCAGGAGTCACACCGAGATTAGAAATAGAAATTGAGAAATCATCTATATAGAAGTCTTGGTCAAAGCCTTTGTGAATAAACTTGTCAAAGGATAAATGGTGTGTGTGTGTGTGTGTGTGTGTGTGTGTGTGTGTGTGTGTGTGTGTGTGTGTAGGAATCTACATATATACATATATGTTCGTTATATTATATAATATACTCAGTATAGTCATATTGTATAGGTTTACATATACTATTCTCTATATTACATGTTAATACTTATTTATAATATACTAATATAAATATAATACATTTATGCACTATATGACATGTCAATAAATGTAGATAATACCTATATGCCTTTTTGCCCCCATCAATCTTCTCTACAATCCATCCCTCAAAGGGCTGCACAAGTCATTTTCCTAATGTACAGATCTGACTGTAATCACTCTACTTCAAAACCTTAATTTGAATCCCATTGTCTTAAAATAAATTTAAAATTCTTGATCTTGTCATTCAAGGCTTTTCACAATGTCAACAAATCTATTTTTTGTCTTCTTTATGTTCCAGACAAGCTGGGCTCCTCTTTGCTCTGTATTCTTGCCCTGCCCTTTAGTTTAGAAAATCAGTGCAATGTAATGGGAAGAGGTCTCAACCTGAAGTTAGAAGACTTGGTTTGAGTTCTGGCAGTAGTGGCATTTACTACCTGTGTGTTGCTTGACAAGACAGTTAACCTTTCTTAGATTAGGTTTTCTTATCTGTAAAATCATGCTAAAAGTACTGTTTCCCTCACAGAGTAGTCATAAAGCATTTTTAAAAATATTTTTAAGCACTATATAAACATGAATAATTGTTCTTAGATCATCCTCAAGGTACTGGAGGAGACTCTTGGAAGGACAGTGCTTGCTCTTCACAAATGGGGAAAAATGTACTCCATTACTTTTTATATCTTATATATGCTTATTTATATGGTATCTCCTCCAATATATTGTGACATCTTTGAGGATAGGGACTATTTTTTTGCCTTTTCTGACATGTAATTATTCCAGGCATTACTAAATACTTCCTAAGTGACTGATATAGAAAAGAGGAGGCTATGGTCAAAAAGAAAAATTTTTAATTTCTAGATCTTGGTCCTGGAAAACATATTTCCTTACAGAAATATTGTATAAATTTGCAAATCCATGTTTGAGAGAGTAATGTGTCATTACAAATCATCATTTTTATGAACATCCAAAACATTCCTGAAATTATCAATAAAGCAATAAATTGTTTTAATCATTACTGTTCAAACCAATTAATTAATGCTTCAAAGAATGTGGAGTCTGGCAATCATGAATACAGGCATTGATCCCCATGCATATTTGTTCATACTATATTATTCTTTGACATGTATTTTTAGTAAATTATCTAAATTTTTTCCACCATGTTCTTTTAGTATTTCATGGAAACCAGTGTGACACTTAGACTACCCATCTTCACACTTTCTATACAGCTATCCGACTTCCTTTTCCAGTTATGTATCACCTTTAATGAGATTCTTATATGCCACTTTTTAGATCTATTGTTGATTTGCTGTAGCCCATTTAGACTCATCATTCTTTTTTCCATTGTCACTTTGGCCAGATACTAGGGTAATTCTTTCATGATGATATTTCATGATTTTAAGCTATTAAAGCAAAACTAATGTTAAAAGAGATGAACTTTTATGGTAGCAAACCATAGCTAAATTGTAACCATTAATTCTTTCTATATTTTTTACATAAGACTAATTTTTTTTAGTTGTTACATCTACTTTCTGGTTATCCATGGACCGTGGTTTGAAATTGAGGGTAAGCTAGAGGGGAGAGAGAGAGAGACAGAGACAGAAACAGAGACAGAGAGACAGAGACACAGAGAGAGAGACAGAGTGAGAGAGAATAAGAAAGGAGGAAGAAGAGGGAGACATGGAGGGGGGGCCTGTGGTTATGAAATGTTCACCTAAAGTGTTAGGGAGTTATGGTTTGACTGTCCTAGGAAAAATTTGAGGGGGAAGAAAATCCTTTTCAGCTGGAGAGAGAGAGGTTTGGGAGGGAAAAAAGGTAAAGTAGCTCCTGAGCTGTTGAATCTTGAAGGAGGAGAGGATTCTGAAAGGCAGAGATGACAAAGGGGTACATTTTAGGCAGCAGCATTGCCTGTGCAAATGAATAGAGATAGGAGATGGCATACTTACTTCAGAGGATAGTTAATAGTCCTGTTCATTTGGAACACATGATGAAAATAGGGAAGTAATATGAAAGAAAATTAGAAAAGCAGGTTCAAGATAATTTATATGAACTTTATATGTTCAGCTCTGGAGTTTGTGTTTAACCCTTTATGGAATGGGGAGCTCCTATATATTTTGAATAAGAGAGTGATGTAAAGTTGTACCTTGGGAAGACTATTTTGGCAACTGAAAGAAGTGCAGATTGGAGAGAGGGGAAATGGAAGGTAGAGAGAACAATTTAGAGCAGGGCTTCTTATTCCGAGGTCCATGAACTTATTTTGAAAATTTTAAAAAATATTTTGGTAACCATATCATTATAATTAGTTTCCTTTATAATCCTATGTGTTTTATTTTATACATTTGAAAACATTATTTGGAGAAGGAGTTCCATAGTCTTTTTTATTTTTGTTTTTGGAGGGTAATTGGGGTTAAGTAACTTGCCCAAGGTCACACAGCTAGGTTTTTGTTTGTGTGTGTTAAGTGTCTGAGGCCAGATCCGAACTCAGGTCCTTCTGACTCCAGGACCAGCACTCTACTCACTGTGCCATCTAGCTGCCCCGAGTTCCATAGTCTTTACAAGATTGCCCAAGGGGTCCGTGACCCACACCAAAAAGCTTAAGAACTATTGATTTAGAGGCAAGAAATAATACCATGTGATTATGTAAAAGTAAAGGAATGACTAATTGGTGGTTTAGGAGTAGTAGAAATGAGGCTAAAACTCAGGCCTCTTGATACTTAAACATGTACTTTTCAAACCTCTGTACTACGATGCTTTTACCTTCATAGCTTCATTCAAAAAATAGAAGGAAAGTTGAATTTATCAGTGAAAATTTGAGATGTTGATGTTACATCTCTTGGCCCAATATCCTATCTTGTTTTTAATTAAAGAAAAAAAGCTTGAGAAATTTGATGGAGATTCACAGGAGGCCTTTGAGAAGCCAAAGCAGATGTTACTGACTACACACCATAAATTTCATTACTCATACAAGAGCCCTTCAAGCCCTCACTTAGAGCTTATTTTTTCTATTTGTATATTTATTAATAGTTTTTGTTTTCTGCTTTCCTAGTCCACAACAGATTAGATGACATAAATTGGGCCAGGGGAGAGAAAGGAAAAAAAACAAGACTGTAAAAGTTAAGGACACTGGCCATAATGAGAAGTGGCAATTGATATCCTTACAGCAAAAAGAGAGACCAAAAATATACAATGCAGACAGAGGAGCCAAAACATCAGGGCCAGTTTTAGTCCAGGTACAAATAAATTCTTGCGTCACTGAAAGCCCTGAGAGGATCAGAAAGGTGGGACAACAAAACAAATGGCCTCAGAGAACCTACATTCTTACATTATATCAGGGGAGACAACATGATTATAAATAAATATTTGTAAAATAAATAAAATGTTATTTTGGGAGGAGAGGCCGCAGTAGGTGGGGGTACTAGGAAAGGTTTCATGGAGATGGTAGCACTTGAGCTAGGTTTTAAAGGAAATGAGGGATTCTAAGGAAAGGTATCTCAGACCTCTTGCCTCTGCAAAAGTATGGAATTGGACATATGGTGTGAGGAACAAGAAGATTTTGATTGGTCTGTAGAGTGCAGAAAGGGAAAGTCTATATAAAGCCTGTGAAAAGTTAGGTTGAGAACATTTTGTGAAGGTCATTGAATGTCAAACTGGGCATTTTATATTTGATCCAAGAGGCAATAGGGAGGCAGAGTTTATTGAGGAGGACAGGGATATGGTCTGACCTTCAGGAAAATCACTTTGCAGCTATATAGAGTAAGACCCTAAAGAGGGGAGATACTTGATGAAGGGGGAACAATTAGGAGGCCTTTGTGATTGTTCTGGCAAGGCATGATGAAGATCTGATCTAGAGTTGCAATTTTGTGAGGAGAGAGGATATAATCAGTGTAATCGAAGAGAGTATTCACTTCAGGGTCAGATATCCC